>VYZP01025123.1:7923-18482 GCA_013400635.1 Hypocryptadius cinnamomeus
TGGACAGATACATTCATGCCTGAGACTCATGAAATCAGACACTGCATAAGAGCAGGTGGGACATATTCTGATGTGTAAGCCCATATTCTGTGATGCTGAATCTGCACAGCAGAGCTGCTGGCAGGTAGGTTTATTGGCAGTCACAAGGTTGCAGCCTAGCTTTGCTGCACCTCTCTCTAATAGTCTCTGTTTAATTTAATGGGAGTTTCTTACCTCTAATTACATCCAGCTTAAAAAACAGGATTATATTTTCATAAACACTGAGGAAGGCTCTGAGCACCTGTATTGCATGTTTGGTAAGAGGTGGAAGCTATGGGGAGCACTGTCATGTAAGGGTCCTCATAGGTCTGGTTGAGATCACTTTAAAAACTCTGTCTGTCTCCTTTTTGGGCATTTAGTTTTATCTGTGCACCAGCAATTAAACACTGTAAATTTTCATTGTGGAGCAGGATGGAAAAAGTTTCTTTAAAGAAGGAGCTGTACACTAGCTTGGTTTTATTGTAGCTTTTCACACAGCCTCACATGACATTCTCATAAACAAACTCAAGAAATGTGGTAAGTTCAGCTGAACTACAAGATGAATACAAAATGGCTGAAAAATTCTGCTTAGAGCAATTTAAAATTTTATAGAATGCTGGGAAATGCAGAACATTTATCACCTTGGAAAGACTGTTATGCAGCCACTGCTTTATTAATCAATAACCTTATGTTAGAAGCAAGGGAATGGTTAGAGAAGATACAGTTCCATTATTTATGGGAAACTACGCAACTAATGAACAAAACAGGGAGAATACTGAAATATTCAGTGCTTTTCTTTGTGTCCACAGTTGAAAAAAAATGTAGCTCTGACCACAAACTATTAAATATAAAAAAAAATTAGGGTGAAGAGAGAAAGAAAGGAATTGTAAGGCTAAAGATATCAAATCAAATTATTAACTATTTCAGACCCCAAAGTCTGTAAGACAAAACTGGCATGCATTTATCTACACTTACATAATGTCAAATCAATAAGACTTCCTTACTGGACAGGATAACCAGCTTAGAGGATAAGAGGAAAGAGTAGAATCAGTATATCTTGATTTTAGCATAAGTTTTTATAGAGAATGATGTTACTGACAATCCAGGGAAAGAGGATTCAGATGGACTTGCACAGAAGGTTAGAAAGCTTCATTCAGAGAATTTGCCAGTGTTTTTTTCTCAAACCAGGAGGCAAGAATGGTTCTATTCCTCTGCTGGTTTCAACATCAGTGAATGGTAAGGTAGAGAGAAAATCTACATAGATGCAAACATTACGTAGGCTGTGAAAGTCAAGATCAAAATTCAGAATGACTTTGGTAAGCAGTAGAAGTGTTGTAAAATGGCAAAAGGAAGTTCAGTGATGAATAAGACAAACTGGTATACTTAGGGAGCAAAAATTAGTTGATAAACGCCTGGCAGCAAGAGGCAGCTGAATTGACAAGGGGGCAATTGCAAGAAGATATTGATGTGTTTTATTATGCTTTATTTTATTGTGTTTTATTCTTGGACATCGGGAGGCCTTGTCTAAGGAAACGTGTTCATCTTGTGTCCTACATTTTAAATGAAAATAACTGAAGAAAGTTCAGAGAGGAGCTAAAACAATTGCTTAGTTTAGAAAAAATTGTTAAGACTGTCTCTGAAAGAACTGCTTTTTGGTACTGACAAAAGATTTTAGGTGCTAAAATGTAATTGTACGCTAAAAGCCTAATGATATATTGATACCAGGAGATCTTTACACAAACAAAAGAGCAATACAAATTTTTAGATTTTTGCTGAGCACAAGGCAAGTACTAGTTTATTTCATTTTTGTCAGAAAGACTCAGTTATATAGCAAGGATTGGTTTTTTTTTTTTTCTATTTGCAGTCTTATTTTTTGCTACAGAAGTTACAGAATATCCGGTGTTGGAAGGGACCCAAAAGGATCATTAAATCCAACTCTATAGTGAGTGGCCAGTATGGGGATAGAATCTACAGCCCTGGCCTTATTAGCATCATGCTCTCAATAGACCAGAACTGGCTGTGGGAAGGTTGTAGAATTGGTGTTGTCGAGGAATTAAAGAGTCATCTGTCAAGAATGTTCAAATTACTGTTAGTCCTGCATCAGTGTAAGGGAATATACTGGAAGCAGGCATGCCTGGGGTGTGATGAACACCTGAATCACCTGGATGTGTCTCTTTACAGAAAGTGAAGAGAGGCACTATTATGCAGCACACAGATTCCAATTTAGCACCTCCAGAGTAAAGTGGGAAGACATTTTTAGGCATTTGACTCTAGCTTATCATCAAGATCTTTGCATTGCTATTGCTCTCTTATGCCCAGTTTATCATATTCCCCGTTTCACGTTTGTGAGGATCATTTGGCACAGCCCCATCAGCCTCTGTGCAGGTCTGCTATGGGCATGGTGCTGACTGCCTTTTTCTCTAAAGCAAAGGCAGCTGCAGGAGGGCTTGCTTTCATTCCACTCTGCCCTTATCTGCAGTATCTTGCTCTCAGATGTATCACCAGGGAAACTATCCCAGGTCAAAAACAAGAGGATTTTATTATTGGTATTATTTAGGAATTCTTGCTATTTACTTGTCTTTTGCATGCTCCAGCAACTTTCATTTTTGGGCAGCATAGAGAAGGATCCTTGTACGTGTGAGTTTCTGATGTAAGCACACTGCCAAGAGTGTAACACAAAATTCTTCTCTTTGCTTGTCAGCTTGGGTCACTAAAGCCTCTACAAGAGCTTTTCCTTACCAAAGACTTCATCTGACTGTATAGGAAGATATCCATACATTTCCAGTGTCTAGAAGGATGTCATAAGGTTCTGTCCTTGTTGGTGTCCAGTGCAGCCTTGGATTAACACAGTGTTTGGAGGGTGTGAGAAAAGAGGCAGTGTAACAAAATGTGGTGAAGGATCCTCTGGTTGGTTACTCACCAGTTTGCTGTCCAGATATGGATGCCTCCTTTCTGTGCTCCCTTGGGAGCCACTCTGAGAGCTGCGGTGCTCCGGGGAGTCCCATTTCTGATGCTAACATTCCTAGAGGCTCAGAAGACCTGCAGGATACCTGAGCAAACCAGTTTTGCACGATATTTCTAGGCCTATTTTTACTCGGGGGGGGGTCCACGAGAGATCCCAGCCCAGCTCCCCCATGCCAGGAGCCTCCCGCAGCCGGGAGCCGGGAGGGCCCATTCACGCCCACTCACCAGAGGGCAAATGTGGCACCTCTTCAGTCCTCTCCGGTGTGGAGGACCCCTGCCAGGTGACTTCCGACCAAAATCAACTTCTCTTTGCTCTCTGAAGCAGGAGCTGGTCTATTTCAGATGGTGATTACATTTCAGTGGGAGAGCACTTAAGCTAATTGCTCGGCATTGTTAGTTCTGTGCCAACATTCCTCTGAAGCTTTAGTTCAAAGGCTTGTGTTGCAATCAAAATACTTTGCTGTTTGACATAGATATACTCGGAGTTCATCAGCTGAAAGAGACTGCATTGTATGGACAGTGTGAACAGATATAGTTAGGGGAGCAGGTAACCAAGAGTAAAACCTGAGGGTGAGATTTCCTGTCTGGGCTCCTGAGGATGAGCAACTGAGAAGCCCTTTCCCTTCAGCTGGTGCTGTACCGAAATCTACCTTCTCATCAGCAAGATTTACTTTATTGCTCAATTTCACATCTTGATTTAAGCAGTGGAGATACTTCTATCCAGTTCACTTGTTCAGCTTGATATGACATATAGAAGCAATGAGGCTGTTTCATTTTATAGAATTCCCACTGTAGTATAAAAAGCAAAATATCTGCAAAACCGGGTCATTTTGCTATTTACAACACATGCTGTGGCTTTTTGCTGTGAAATATTTTGACACCTATCAACAAAGGTTAGCGCAGACAATTTCTTGGGAAAATGTGTGAGGAGTATGAAATTCACAGAGCACATAGAGAGGCAGTATGGGTGGAATAGTGGCTTTCTAGAGAGACCATAGTCCATGAATCTTTGCAGAAAAAACAATGAAAAAATAGTTAAAAGTGTGTGTTTTTCTCTCCTCTGTTAAAATACAATTTACTTATTGTGGTGGACTTTTTTTTCCCCTAAAACATAGCTTTCCTGTGGACCATGCCTTCTAAGTGTATTTGGTGAGTTCAGTACATGTGTATTTAAACACAGATGTTTCAGCATATAGCACATCTTTGGTTGGTGACTTCCTTTTCCTCCCAGGTAAAATCTGAAGCACTTTCCAAACTTTAAAACGGGTTGGGGAACCTTTTTGCTGGCATGTGCAATTGCTTTGCCCATTTTTACAGGGAAGCTGTTAGCATACAGCTATGCTGCGCAGTAGTTGAGAACACTAGAGCCAAATGAAATCATGGTGGGAGTTTTTAGCAGACAGGCTGTAATTATTCAGTTTGTAATTTGACCAGAGTGAAATAGAAGCTTGCCTACCAATAAACATACTTGAAGTACCATGCTTTTGAGGCTTTTAAACAAAGAAGCTTGCTTGAATGGTGTAAGTGCAAGATGGGAGTCAGAAAATCTGTGCTGCTGTGGCATACATTTAGCACCTATCCTGGGAATAATTTAAGCTCTCCCTCACACTTTTTTTTTTTCCATCAGAAAGTAACAACAGAATGGGGCCTTACCACCACTTGTTCTCTTCATTTTTACCCTGTATTACCTTGGAAATGATGATGAGTTGGCAGGAGAATCTTTTAGCTTTTTTTGTCTGGTGCTCACTGGATTCTCACCTGTGACTCCAGAGTGGCCTTGCCTCTATTAATTCTTTACTGTGGCAAGGACAATTGTGTGAGTGTTTGCCTGGCGTGGCTCCACCCTGTGCAATTGTCTATAATTTCAGCAATTATTTCATTTTCAAAGCAGGATTGACATTACCTTTTTATTTCAACAGAGTATTTTCCCATAGCAGGTTAGTCTATGGTGGCTGTGAGCTGCTCTGTGCAGACAACTTCTTTGCTTAGGATTTTCCCATTGTTCTGCAGATCTGCTTGTAAACCTCTAGGAACTCTAAGAAGAATAAACTACGTAAGCAGCTAACACAGCAATCCAAACCAATGTTTCAACTTTAAAAAAATATGTGAAAGAGAGGTTTTGTTTTCCTGTTGAAGTTTTGCCCATAATTTTCACACCAGTATGCTTCACGTGATTTTTGAAGCTTTCAAATTTTGTTGTCCATTAGTTTTGGCTCATGCAAGAGAGGGACAGGGCTTTAGCAATGCACAGGATGAACCAATGTATATGCATATACTTGTAGTGAGGCAGGGCAGAAGTGACAAAAGATTGATTTGCTCAGAGCTGACCTCAATTATTGGTCGGCTGCAAGGCATATTCTAGGGCTAATTTTGCCATAAGTGTCATGGCATGTGAAAATGGCAATACGGGACGGTTGAAGTGACATCATGATATGCAGATATGGACACCTAATGGGAAGATATGAAAGAGAGGAGTGTATAGAGGCAAACCCCGTAGCCACTCAGGCTCAGCTTCTGGATACACTTCATGAAACCTCTGGAACTCAGTAAAGGTGACGCACTTGAAACTATATGCAGCATAATTAAAGTTTTGTGACAAAAATCAAATGCTTTACTAAATTAATGGTATTTATTGCAAATCTTACCAAGTTAGAAGGATTGGATCTTCACTGGTATTGTCTTCAGTCAAGAATCTCCCAGGAGACAGGCTCAGGAGGTCTCAGGACACAGGCAACAGCTCTCTATCCATGCATTGTGCTGCAGTCAGGCTTAGCACAGGACCTCCCTCTGATACTATCTTCACTGTGACAGGAGTCTTTTGAATTATCTAGAGAAAAGTATAAATTCTAGCCATGGACTTTATGTAAATGAGTCCAAAACAGACCTGACAAGATGGAGCAGATTTATAACTTTGTGAAGTGGAACAAGCTTGTGATGTTGGAGCCACACAGCTAAAAACACACTTGAATTCTTGTAGTCACCCTGAGAACATACCATACATACTTTCACACAAACAAAAAAACTATATGTCTATAGTTTATATATATAACTATATACTATATGCTATATGTTTATATATATAACTATATACTATATGTTATATGTCTATAACCTTTTCCCCTTGAATTTCTTAATTTTTTCCTACTATTTCACAAACTAGCTCTGTTTTCATTAAGGACAAAGTATGTTATGAATTTATCACTCAGCTCAGCACACTGTCATTCTTGTGTTGCTTTCAACTCAGCACTTCTGGTTTTTTTATTCTAATAGGACATTATGTAAGGTTGGATTCTGGTCTTGGTTACTGTGTTAATCCCAAAGGCTTGCCAGTGGCTGCAACTTCCCTTCACAGATAATTAGGCAGCATTGTGCTTCTAAATTTTAAATCTGACCACCCAGATTCAGATGTCTCATTCTATCAGTTAGAGAAACTAGTTCACATTTGCTGTCAAAGTGGTAACAAAAGTAGCTCCCCAAAATATTGGTTGAGGGAAGACTGGGCTTCACACAGCTGAGCGCTAATTTACATTGCCACATATCCCACTATCCTCTTGGACTGCATAACAGTGGCTAGCCACCCTGTCTGGTTTTAAAGCTTTTCTGGATCTGTGTTGCTGATATTAATTCAGTTTATATTTACAGCACAACTGAGTCTTCTATTTGCTTAAAGCCGTAAGAAAGCAATAGTCTCTCTGTTAAAAAGGAACACACAGTACAAAGAGCTCAGCTGCTGCTTGAAATATTCCAATCATCAGAAGTGCTGCTAATTTAGGTAGGCAATAAATACATTCATTGAGAACATTTATGCAGACTTGTTTGTGCAGATGGACAAAGACAATAAGAGAATGGTATTTCCTTACTACATGAGGAGCTGGTGTTTATCACATGCTAGTTTGGCAGGTATTTACAATGTTTCCTTTCAGCATTTACATTTAGATCTCTAAGTTAGGGGCCTAGACCTGGTTTTGTCTCATCTCACTTAAGCATTTAACTAAGGTAGGTTAATTAAATCAGAGCTGTCCTTGTTCAATTAAGCAATCAAAGTGAGAGTGGGGAATGGGGGTGAGTGGGGAAGAGGGGGAGGGAAAGAGAAGAGAAGAGGAGAGGAGAGGTTGCAGGAGAGGAAGAGAAACACTTCTGAAACCCTGCACTCCAAGTTGCCTTCTGGAGAAGAAATACTTAATTCTCCACTGATCAGGGTGATTTAGTTAAGTAAGTGCCTGAAGTAATGTGGAGCATATTTACATCACCTGTTAGAGTAGCCCTCTCTGTNAGTAGCCCTCTCTGTCTACTTACTACACATATAAAACGGCCTTAGTCATTTAGAGTCTTATGATTAAAGTAAGGTGCATGAAGAGTCCTATCCAGACCAGAACTGGTAGGAGGGAAATGGTTTTGTGGGTTACCCTTACCCCTAGGCTGTTTGGCCCAAGGGAAGTAAAATGTGGTAGATTTTGGACTACCTGGTCCCAATCCTGTTCTTTCATTAAAAGTACCTTCATGTGACTTAGGAGAAGTATTTCAGGCGAAATAGAAGTGATTCAAGTTAATTTTCTTAGAGAGGCTTTCCCACTGTGACCCAGTACAGCCAGAGGAATGTGCAGAGAGGTAGAAAACATGTTTTCTGCTGCTTCAGAGTTACCTACATGGGATGCCCTCAAGCACAAGAAGTTTAAGGAAGTTTTATGTGTCTGATCATCCTGCCATTAATTTATTTCCAAAATGGTGTGTCTCATTGCAAAATATCATTGGGCATAAGAAAAGCTGAATCAGGCCACAGGACCCTCAGCACTATGTTATTCCTAATATATCAAATGCTCTTTTATAGGGGTTGGGTAGCAAGGGAACTTTCAGTGCTGCAAGGTTTAAAATCCAAGCATGTTTAAATAATTTTGCGATTTCATCACGGCCTTTTGTAGATACACCGAGTGTGACTAAAATAGTTCTATCCTTCCATCACCATATATTTTTTTGACAAATCATCCTTATTCTGCCTGTGATTTTTCTTTTTCCAGGAAAATCTGGTGTTGTCCAGCATTTCCATTCTTCATCAACCACCCTCATAATAGCTGTATCAAACAGCTGTACAACACGGTCTATCTCCCACTCTGACCGCTGTTTTGGAAGGCTGCAGATACTCAGAACACTATATGCACACTGTTCTACCCTTAAATACAATTTTATTCTTTCTTTCTCACATGGGTTTTCTACATAAAAGATTACTTTCACTTAACCTGGAGAAATGTCATGAAGAGATTATTTTTATTTTAATTTACAATTATTTGTTAAGTTCTGCTTTTAGTACTCAGGGGAAGGGTACAGCTCATTTACTGCACTCTAGCTGATGGTGTACAGTCCACATTTGGTCTGTGATGTACTTCCACCTGAGAAGAGATGATGGAAATGAACTGTTCTTTTTTCTTTAAGGCCAAATTGTATGTTTTCAGTTCTCTACCCTTTTTTCTCAGATTTGGGAAAAAACCTACCCTATAATGCACATGTTTCACTCAAGTTATTAAAAATATTTGTCCTGAGGATAAAATAAACTACAAACCCCTAAACCTTAAAAAGTCTGGCAAATGATTTTTCTCTCTTCTTCATTACTCATGTGATGGGCTGAAACTGAAGTTGAAGGAAATGGAAGTCAGAATTATGCAGAAATTGAGTGCGGTGAGTGATTCAAAAGGAAAATGGATTAGGCTCAGATTTTGTTTTGACAGTATTTTAGGTAAAATTTTAGTTTGATGGGGATTGTAAGAAGATTGACTTTCAGTTCCTTGTGCTGTCTTAACACAGTATCAAAGAAAGCAATGACATATAAAGTTACCTCCTGAACAAAGGCTGATATAAAATGCAGAAATCATCATTTGTCCAAGTGAAAGTGGATTCAGAAACAATTTCTGGCCTTTTTACTTCTCTCTTGGGCAGTGGTTAGCAACATGTCAGAATTGGAGGAGGAATCATTGTCCAACTACACCGAAAAGAGACAACAACCAGCGCAGTTCAAGGCAAATGACACTCAGTGCCATGCAGGCTGAGGCATCTTTAACCTCCCTTATTGTTCCTGACATTGTTCACAATCATAATAAAACATAATAGCATCAAGAATGCACATATATCTGCAACCTAATTTCTCTAAATCACTTGACGAATCTGTTATTGCTAGGTTTTTTTTCCACCTAGTAGTAATTTTCTGGATATCATTTCAATGCATTCTTCGTCCCAGTAAATAAAAGCCTTGTAATTGTTGTAAAAGCCTCTATTTGTTAATGCTTAGTGAAAGATACAGGTCTGGTTGTTCTAAAAATTAAGTATTGTTTATCTCTGAGAAAGAATAGCAGAAAATGAGAGTGTTTTGACATACCAAACTACACAGACCCTGACCTAAAAGAAAGTTCAGACTCATTCCCATATGAGATTTTTTGACTGATTTCCAGCTGGCAAATATGGGGAGTGGTTTTTTAATGTGGACTCCTGTAAAGAGCAAATGGCTTGAGACTACTCCTTTACTTCAGCTAAGCTGCTACTCAGAGTCTCCTCAAATTCATGCATTAAATAACATGAATGAGTTGCAACAGAGTACATGCCCTAGCATGCACTGCAAAATCACATCAGAGATAAAAATGGGGTATCAACAGCAACCATCAGGTATGCATCAAGTTCACAAAAAAAAAAAGTTAAAGAGGAAGTATCATACACTGAAATGTAGAATAATAGAACCATAAAATGGAAGGGACCTTAAAGATCATTTAGCTCCAATCCCTCTGCCACAGGACACCTTCCTCTAGACCAGCTTGCCCAAAGCTCCATCCAGCCTGGTCTTGAACGTGGTGTTAAAACCACACCACCTTTTACACTGTGACTTCTTTTTGAATGATAGGAATAATGTTCTTGCTCTTTGGCTTTCCTTGCACTAAATGGATTTGTGGTTACAGAACAGAGGAATCAAAAGTGGATCTACTAGATAAGTAGTTGAAGGAATGGATCAGATCTGAACAACATAGAGATTCTATCTTTTTTTTTCCCACTCAAGATCTCATAGAATTCCAGACCCTTATCAAGACTCTGCTTATATGCTCCTAGGAATAGTGATCTGAAGCTGGAATAATGCTTAAGCCAAAACACCAGTGTGAGAATTATCATTAAAATGACTCGTCATCGTTGGTATTACTTGCTAGGTGAACGCTACAGTGCCAATCTGCCCTTCAGACAAAGAGTGCTGCTTATTACAGAAAGACAGTATGCTAATTGTGCTTTATGGCTCTTTCTGTTGAGCATGTAATGTTTGATGCACTTACTGGTTACTTACTGTTTGTGTTACCTAGATTGGATGGCACACACTGTACACACAGCCACCACGCTCTAGGCAGCACTCTGTACAAACATTGACTTGTCACAACCAAATCATGCTCAGACTTCTCTTCAATGCCAGAGTGTGGTGTTCACCCAGATGGCACATTCTTTGACAAAGAACTCCCTGTGCCAACCAACAGTGGGAGGGAAACTTTGTAAGTAAGGGCTATGAGACCAAGCCAATAGCACTCACAGGCTGGTAATCTGTAGAGGTGTATGGATAC
>VYZP01025123.1:18493-35260 GCA_013400635.1 Hypocryptadius cinnamomeus
TGGATACCTTGAACCAGCTGGAAATGTGCTGCCTTTCACTGGTTAGCATTGCTGCCTGCTCACTTCTTCAGTCTCTTTGAGTCTCACCTTCCCACAGTCCGCTCTTCTTTGAATGACCTGTTACTCAGTCATCCTGGGCTGTCCTTCCTTTCCCTGTGGGATTTTCAGCTGTGGGATGATGTGTATATTTTTCATTTCTTTCCTGGCTCCCAGTTTTGTCTGTTACTGACTGCTCTGCCCAGCCTTTCCCTGGATTGTGTAATTTCAGATGTTCCTTGCAGGTCTCTGATTTGCCATTATGCTTTGTCTAGTTTACGCACTCTTAGTTTTATCACTTCCTTGCTCAAACTGAAAAAACCAAACCACAGAGATGCAAAGAAATCAACAATTATAGCTTCTTATTATTTATTTCTGTTTGTGTTTCTGTAATCTTTATTTATCTCTTCTATTTTTTAGCACAAGGGAAGAAAGACATTGAAAATACATAAAATATTTCGGCATTAAATGACTCACAAAAATTATTTATTGCTCTGTATAGTCTTCTGACGTTCATAGAATCTTAAACAAAATTTCCCAGTCTATTCCATCTTATATTACATCTGTTACTTCCCAAGCAAACAAATCATATTTCCAGTGGATGAAGGTCCTAAGTGAATAACATTTTGTCAAGAACAAGGGGCAACTAAAAAAGTACAAAATTAGAGTAGATGAAACTATAAGAAGACATAATAATTCAGGGAAATGAGGAGAAGTAGAAAAAGATGCATAAACAAGGTGGCTGCATACTGTGTTAAAACAAGCTCCTCTGAATGTAGAAGTCTTTAAAAGTCTCAGTTTCCAGAGGTAAGATTTTTGCTTGGTTTTCCCAACCCCCCAAAACCCCATCCCAAAATGTTGGGTGTTTTGGAAAAGTTATTTTTTGAATAGACTAAAAGTAAAAGAACATACTATTTCAGTGAATTTTTCACTGAATTATTTTCCCCTTATATGTGGTGAAGGCTGTTATAGGAAAAGAGAAAAAGTGAAACCTTTTATTCAGCCCAGGAAGAATTAATGGTTTAACTAAAGTGGAAGATTATTTCCTATCTTATTCTCTATCTAAATCTTTATCTTATGAAATGCTCAACTTTAATGAGGACAACTTTTCACAAAAGCCAGAGCTTCCCTTAAGCTGACATGTCCTTACATGTATTTGAAGCTGCAATTGTAGTAGGTGAATGGAAAAAATAAACCAGTAAAATATGGCATAACCTTTGCTTTCCAAACTGGTGCCATATTGCTGAGACCTCTGACTTTCAGAGCTGCCTCTTCTCACCTTAGCTGTGAGCCTGAGTCTGTTTTTAACTCAAGCAAAACCTTCACAGATGCCAAGGAAGGCAATAAATTTTCAACTTGATGATTTTTCAAGACTTTCTAGCTTGTGTGTTTATAGTAAACTTCTCCCCCTCTGTAACATACTGGTAATTTCTACAGGAAATAAGAAAAAAAAAGCATAAACCCCGCAATGTTTTTAAGGGTACAGAGAACCAAGTCTACTGATACGTTGAGAAGCATCATCTCACACTGTAAAATATTCTTTTCGTAAACTTAGATGATTAGGAAGGATTTGGCAAAAAATGAAATTAGATTGCCAAACTGATTTCATAAACAGGAAATAAAAGTGCAAACACATTAAGTGAGGTTGTTTTTGCCTGCTTTCAACAATCCATAGAAAAGCAAATGTGTTATCAGTGATTTGATTTACTGACCTACTTTGGAAGACTTTGTAGGAAGCTGTCTGTAGATCCTGATCATATTCTTTCAGATGAAATGTTGCTTTTTTGCTGTGCGCATAAATATCAAAGTATTGTAATCATCTACACACACAAACACTGAATCAACTCCAATCTATGGCATAACTTAGTAATGCAACATCTGGGCTTTGGCTATTGGTAGAAATGTCTGCAGTGAAGATGTCATAAGCAAAAGGCAGCAAAAGCTTTGGCAGTGTCCAGTACAATAGCTTTTCCTGTTCTTCTCCTTCTAAAACTTACACGGACTCCTATCCTGGGATGGAAACTGCTGCCCCTTACCTTAAACCTACCTAAAATCTGATAGTTCCAACCTGCATGCCTAACTATCCTTTAGCTTTAGTGATATGATTTTCCATCAGATTACTACTGAGGGAGAAGGACTTGTTATTTTACTGAAGAAAAGTGAACTACAGAGAATTGAGTATCTTCTTCATGTGTCCACAGGGAGTTTATTTTAGGGCAGGTGTTTGAAGCTAGGCGAGTGCTTTAAATATCAGGTCACTGCTGGATTTCTGCTTGCCA
Organism: Hypocryptadius cinnamomeus; assembly: GCA_013400635.1. NCBI lineage: Eukaryota > Metazoa > Chordata > Aves > Passeriformes > Zosteropidae > Hypocryptadius > Hypocryptadius cinnamomeus. The sequence continues at coordinate 20,809 of VYZP01025123.1, forward strand.
CATACCCACAGCTGTGTGGGTTGAAGAAATCACTGTATTTTTCCCCTGAAGCAGTGTACGACAGTAATATTCAGACTTACACATGAGGCAGGAAGCAAAATAAAAATCTACTAAAGCCATAGCATAACAGGCAAAATTCATAATTAAAAGAGGGGAGCATCTCTTAAATTTGTGTCTATTACAGTAATGTAAGGTACTGCTTAGAGCAAGAATGAACACTGGATATGACAGGAATGAAAGATAGCATTGGAAATGCAATTTGCAAGTAGATTGTGTATCCTTCGTCATGGCAGTACTCTTCCACCTTTCCAATGATCCTTTCTAGGAAGCATCTACATAAACAAGTGCATTCACTCAGCAGTCTGTTCAGGGAAAATTTCGTAGGATGTCCTTGCTTTCTGTCAAACACCTCAACAGCTCCAATATAAGCTCCTTGTAATCTATTTTTAATTTCAAAAGAACAAGAAATAAAGAAAGCCTCCTTTCACACCACTCAGCTCTTCAGAGTCAAGTCCTCATCCTTCTTGGCAAAGCCAGAAGTTGTCTGTCTCCCCTTTTACTGGTCCAGAAGTCTAGAATTCAGAAGCTTGAACTTGGTTGTCTGGGATGTGTCCTGATACCTGTCTGTAGTCTATTTAAGAAGGACCCTCTGCTCCTCTAGACCTATGTAAGGTTGATGGACTCTGATATGTCACCTAAGTTATCATATAAACTCTTCTGCAAGCACAGTCTTCTTCCATTTGGAAGGCTCCATAGGATATTTATCTAATCTATCACCACAAAATGTGTGCCAGTGCACTACAACAAATTTGAAAAAAAACAACAAAAAAATTGAAGCAAACTGTTCAAGTGCTGCAACAAGGGATCAGATACAGAGCATGAAGTTTTTTCTAAACTGGAAAGGTAAGCCGTGTGTTTTCGTTACTTGACAGTTGACTCCGCTATATTTTTCTTGGGTTTTTTTTGTTCTGTAAATAGAAGTATGCTACTAACACATAACTCATTCTGGTTTATGACCTAGCAGGGAAAGTCAGCTCTAACACTTTATAGCTCCAAACAGAATATTTTTTGTGTGTGGTTCTGTTGTGTTGGCTATCTGCGGTGTAAGAACCATAAATCCATATCTAGTAAAGCTTAAAATATTTCAATTTTAACAATTAAACACTATTTCCCTCTTCAAGAAACCAAAATATGTCAGAAATTCCTCTGCATCTGATCTGCAAGGCATTCAAGTTTAACATCAATAAACATAAAGGAATGCCCTCAGTTTAGGCATTCTGTTTTATATAGCTTTGTGTACATGCATGCATATGTGTTTGCATATATATATATATTCAAAAATGAAATACAGTCTCATTTTGCTTTACTGGCATCTATAAAGAAAGATAATTGCCAGGGAAAAAGGATAAGGTAACAGTGTGAAACAAAATGCAAAGTCTATAAGCTTTGAAAATATATAACTTCTGCTAAGATCATTTTAAATTAGAAGAGACAGTCTGTGTTTCCAAACTCTCCTGAAGCTCAATGTAAAACAAATAATTTCCATGAATCAACCAGGCAATTAACACTTCCACAATGTCATCTCTCCAACATGGTAATGTGTGTGAAGTCTGAATGCATTTACAGCACAGCCATGAAGATGAGACCACATTGGCTGCTGGTGTGGTAGGAGCAAAGACAGCTACCAGTTCATGTCCTAGGCTACTGAAGCAAGCTTGCAGAGCAGGTGAGATGTTAGACATATCTTGCGGTGTCTTCTAGGACATCACTTTTTGTTTTGCTTGCCCCAGAGGGCAAAGGGCTTGACATAACATGTAAATGATAGGTTACGTATTACTTAAGTATATACCTAGGTGAGCGTGTGAGACAAAAAAATCCATTTGGCAATTGATTTTATGTTTCAAAATATATTTAGCTTTTATAAGGAGAAATAAGGTTTCTTGGAAGACAAGCAAATGTGTTATTTTTGTAATAAATTCTACATTCTTTACCCAGAAAGAATTCAGAGCCTTGCAGAGCTCATCATAGGTCAGCAATGGCTCTTAATGGACAAGAGGTCTGAAATAATATGCTTATGAGAAAGGCTACCACTTCTATCTATTTACCTCTTTGCTAGCCTGGAAAATAACAGTTTTCTTTTTCAGTCTTTCTTGGCTTTTACAAATGCTTTAGTAAGCACTGAATGACAACTTCAAGCTGTTTACCAAGAATAGCCAAATGGTTGGCATAATGGTAGCTGTCACAACAGTGGGAAATACTGTATTCCCTTATTAAGTTATAATTTCTGTTAATAAACTCATGTCCTCTTAACAGAAAACAGCAGTACAAGAAATCATCAGAAAAATATTGAAAATAATACATGTTATTACCTAAAAAAGGCTAACACCAAACTGTGAAAACCATGCAGTTAATCAGGTAATTGAATGTGAGCAAAGTTATAAACTATAAGAACAAACAAACAAAAAAAGCCAAACGAATTAAATCGACACCAGCATTTTGTAGAAACATTTCTGATGACGTGAAGAAATGTTGCCTCTATGGAGTGAGTTGCTACAGACTAGGAAGAAAAAAATGCTGTGTTGGCACTGTGGAAATATTCCCATGTTTCTTGTGTACTCACTAGTGTGGAAAAATAAAGAAATTAATATTATCTGTAGGATATTCTACAAAGAAAAAATGCTCCTTTTCAATGTGTGTGTGAGCCATTACCAATGCTTTATAAGAGAAATAATAGGTATGGATAGAAAGTTGGGCATTGATCACAGGCATGAACTTCATGAAGAAACACATGGAAACATTCCAGTTTTGTGGAGAACTAAGCAAGAAAACTTGTTAGGACTACCCAGTTTTGCTGCTGATGCCAGCTAACAAGCCATGTATAACAGCCATGGCAATGCTTTCTCTATAAGAGACAGAGAACTTTAGGCTTAGTTCTTGATCAGTCTGGAGAGCCAGCATATGAAATTGAGGAGAGAGAGAATAGAGTGCAGAGCACTACAGCTTCAGATATTCAAGTAACAGCAGGAGATTTTGGAAGCCTGCTAATATTAGAACATAAATGATATAAATTATAAGGAAGCTGAAATCCTGTAATGATGGTGCATATTTTTTTTCACTACAAAGTTGAGATATCCTCTAATACATTACCACATTTCAGATTCTAATAAAAGATTTCTGTGGTTTCAAATCTCTTGGTTCCACTTCCCCATTTCTAATTCATTTTGAACATATTCTGGATTTCCTAAAAAGTAGGATATTCCTACCACACTAAAGCTTGCAAAGAAATAGGAAGAAGGTATGCTTGCATTAAGCAGCACTAACAACATTTGAGGCATTAGGGAGAAAACTAGCACTCATTTTCTGGGAAGAGGCAAAGAGGAAGGTCTCAGCTTTATTCAGTGCAGGAAGAAACAAGTCTGGTAAAATTCCTTGTAAAGGGAATCATTACAGATTTGGGAAGTCTCGGCTTCCCAGGCCTGAGCCATATCCCTGCCTCATGTTGGGGCAATGATGTTGTTGTTAGCCATCAGTGTCTGACAGGGAACTGCAGGGAACTCCTTACCCAGTCCCTGATCTGGACAGCTGGAGAAGCATTATTCAAAGAGACAGGAGTGTGTCCCAGCTGGTCATCTAGACACAGTTTGAAATGCCAGGCAACAGTTACAGCAGAATGAGCTCTCTGTCTGGCAATATCAGGAGTGCTCTGCTGATATCCCAAAAATATTTCAATCATCCTCCTTGGAAGAGAGATTTTCAGCATTACAAAATTACATTAAAATACAGTTTGACAAATGTCAGCATTCAGCTCAGTAGATGCAAACTTCATAAACTGACTATGCCACCAGAAAAAATGTTCTTGTATCCCAAGCCACTGTTTTTGCAGATGGAGATCAAGAGAGACTGCACATACATGTGTATGCCTCACCTACACATTCACAGGCATTTCAATATTATACTGAAAACTCATGTGTAAGCAACAAAGAGGGGAAATCCATGAGAAACAGCAACAGATGTATGGCAGGATTTATCTCACCTATCTTTAGACATCCAGAGTGTAGGCGTCTCCATCTGAGCTAGCCAGCCTGTGCTCCATTTATAGCAAGTGGAGAGAAATAGGCACTTTCAGGGTCTGATTTGTCTGCTTTATTTTAGATCACATCTACATTACAATGAGATGAGATGACATGCATCCTGGAAATGCCATTTTCTTTCTATAGATTATGAAAGGACTTTAAGGTATTTAATTTAAACATATATTTGAATGCTGGCTAAACTAAGAACTAAAAATTCTTCCTTTTTTTTTCCTTTTCTTTTTTTTTTTTTTTTCCCCAGGGATTTTTTTTAATGCTAGCCTTGTTTCCTGTTCAGTTATCACATGGTGCCATAAAAAAATGTTGTTTATAAGCAAGTGATGAGGCCTATGAGGCCAGAACTGTCTTAAACCACATTGCTACAGAACTCTTCTGTTCCTGAAACTGAGCAATGATGTTAATCCCATGCAGGGATTTTAAACCTTTAGAAATTGAAGATTGACTAGATAAGCCAATCAAACAAAGAAGAGGTTTATTTAGCTCAATATGCACAGATCTGGTCGATCTGCACCACAGTTAGCTGTGATATGGAGTGGTTATCCAAGTGACCAGCAGATCCCAAGGGCCCAGTATCTGGCATGGTTATTGGATTTGCATGGCCAGACTTTGGCAGCAGCGGGACTGCAGCAGTGGTTTCTGTGAGTAGCTGCCAGATGCTTCCTTCATGTCTGGCAGAGCCAATCCCCGGCAGCTCCAAACATGGACATGCCACTGGCCAAGCCTGGGCCAACGAGAAGTGGTGGCAATGCCTCTGTGACAACATATTTAAAAAGAGTTTAAAAAAATGTTATTGCACAGTTGTAATTGCAGCCAGTGAAGAGTGGAGTGAGAACATGTAACATGAACAGCCATGCATACACGAAGATCAGTGAGGAAGGAGAGGGAGGAAGTGCTGCAGGCACCAGAGCTGAGATGCCTCTGCAGGACGTGGTGAGGTCCATGGTGAAGCAGCTGTGCCCCTGCAGCTCATGGAGGACCATGGGCATACAGAGATCCACCTGCAGCCCATGGAGGAACCCCACACTGGAGCAGGTTGGTGCCTAGAGAAGGCTAAGGTCCTGTAGGAGACCCATGGAGAGAGGACCCCATGCTAGAGCAGCCTGTTCTTGGAGGACTGCACCCCATGGGAGAGTGACCCACGCCGTGGCAGTCTGAGGGGTGCTGCTGCCCCTGGGATGAACTCATGTAGAGCTCTCTCCTGTGGGAGGGACCCCACAGTGCAGAAGAGGAAGGATTCTTCTCCCTGAGCAGCAGGAGAAACAGAGTGATGAACCGACTTCAACCCCCATTCCCATATCCCTGTGTTGCTGGGGTAGGCAGTAGAGCTGGGAAAGAGGGAGGGGTGTGGGGAAGGTGTTTTTAGATCTCATTTTACTTCCCCTTATCCTGCTCTGATTTTGTTAGTAATACATTCAATTAATATCTCTATCTCAAGCCATGAACCCTTTATTATACTTTCTCTTCCCTGTCCAGCTGCAGAGGGGAGTGAGAGAGAGTGAGAGAGAAGATTTAGCGGGTGTCTGGCATCCAGCCAGTGTCAACTCACTACACCTGGTTTGGAATGGGTATATATCTGGCTAATATGTACACTGGCTCTTAATGACCAAATTTCTAATTGTGATAGCTATGGGTGTAAAACATCTGAAAAAAAAAGGAAAAAAATCTTACCCCTAATAACTCTGATTTTTAAGACAGAACAATGTGACTCTTCCCACATCCATGTATTATAAGAGATGACTATGAGAAACTTCCTGTAAATTTCAATGTGTCCTTAGAAAACTTTTGCTGTAGGAGGATTAAACTGTCCATTTAATCATCTTCAGCTTTCTTTTTTTATGTGTTTTTGTCCTCAGGAAGAGTTTTGATACACTTTCTTGTTCAGACAGGCAAGGTACATGTGCCCACTGAATGGCTTTTCCACCCTGCTCATGCAGCCCCATCCATCAGCTGATCTGAGACACCTGGAGCAGTACAAAGTTGGTATGCTGCAGTATGAGCCTCATGGTTCTTCATTTACAATCTGTATTGTGAGGCAGATACAGGAGCTCATTTCCTTTAGCTTCTTACTTTAGCTGATTTACTAATCTGATTTCTAAATTAAAGATATGACGAGGCGCATGCTGTAGCAATGTAATTGCAGAACTAGAGAACACCAGAAAATCCTCATTACTCAATACTTTGTTTCACATTCTCACACATTAAAATCTACCTTTCCATTAATACTTTTTCTGCCTTTCATTATCAGTAATTCAATGCCCAAGACAGTTATTTATAGAATTATGGAATGTTTTGGGTTCGAAGGAGCCTTTAAGCCTTTAAAGATCATCTGGTGTCAATCCCTGTGAGAGAAAGACCAGGGTCTGAGCCTAAAGCAGAGAAAGAACAAATTTTGTACTGAGGATATGTAATATCTGTTGATGGCAAGCAATTTTAAGAGGACCATTTTTTCTGTTTTCTCTCAGTTTTGTCTCCTCTTTCTTTTAGTAGGAGTTGATACCCTAGCAGTTGGGCACATTTTTTAACATGACTTCCCTGTAAAACAGGCTTCTGAAAAGATTAATCTTAAAAGCATAATTTACCCTGCTCTCCCTCCAACCTTACCCTGGATCTGCTGTAATAATACTATGTAAGTCCAGCCTGATTTTCCAGGTCCATGATTAGCAAGGCCAAAGTCCTTCTAGTACACCCAGCCAGCCATCATTTTACCTATAAACTGAACACAGAACTGAATGCAGAAAAATAAATTATGGACAGTAACTGCAGGTTCCTACAATGTTTTACAAAATCATTTTACTGTCTACCAAATCTGAAAATTTTTTGTTTTAACAGCGTAATTTAAAACTTGCTTGAGATACATCAAGTAAATAATAGTCTGGCAGCCAAAATATGCCAATGGTATTAAAATTTACATTAAACAGAGATTTGCAGGAAGCTCTGGACTATAAAATTTTTCTGATTAAAGTGAGATTCTTGCAGAAAAGTGTGTATGAGAAAATGAAATACAGCACCCGTTTGATGTTTACTCTAGAGATTTAGAATTTTCACTGTAGCCTTATTCTTGTTTCTGCTGCAAAACTTTCTCAGGTACAGAGGAGTTGTTTGGTTTTCTTTACATTTCTTTCCCGTATTATTAATTCAGTGTAAAATGTAGGGATTGTTCTGTTATCTGAATTGTTGTTGATGTTTGTGTGCTATTTACAAGTATTATATACATATTAGCACCTTGGTTAGGTGCTAATAATCAAGGATCAGGATTAACTGTTCCAGTCTCTGCCTGGGAGACCTCAGATTTAGATGGACAATATAGACACGGTGAAATCAGAAACATAAGAAAATGAAATAATTTTCCTAATGTCTGGCAAGTGGGAGGAAAAGGAACAGAGCAGGAATAATAATCAGGAAATCTGACTCCAGCTCCAAGACTCATTCAGTGAAAAATATTATCTTCAGAGTTTATTTAACAAGAAATAGTCCCTGATCAAAACAGTTACAATCTAAGAACAATGTGAAAAAAAAATCTTGTAGGCTGGATGGAAAAAAATAAGGCTGCAGTGTTATGCATTGACCAGAAATTTGCTCAGGGTGGTCTTTCCCGCTGTATCCTATAAACTCTTGTTCTTTTCCTTTTCCCATCCTCTTCCCATATCCTGCCCACCTGGTGGCACAGTCTCCTCCCTCCCACCCAGGAGGGCAGAGCTCTGTTTTCCATCAACACTTTCCAGGCAGGAGGGTAAATGAACTGCCTCACTGAGGGGCAGAGACAGAGCAAGAGATGTGGGTAAAATAGTCTTCAGCTGAAGAGCCTAGAAAGACTGGCAGCTGGAAGCTGTTAGAGCAACTCTGTCTTCCCTGTCAAACAGCACCCAAATGATGACATTAATTAATTTTTACTTCTCCAGTATTACTATTATTAATGAAGATTGCTATTGCTGCTACTCAGGAGAGCAACGAGAACGCCCAGAAGTCCTTTCCAACATCTATCATCAGTGTTGCAGAAATCCCCTTCTTGCTAAGAATTGTCACTGCTAGTGATGTTGTGAGCAAGAAAAATACCAGACTTTACTTTCCAGTCCCAGGTGAGCTTTGTAGAGATGCAAGATCATTAAATCACCCTGTGAAATGAGCCTGTTTGATTCCAAAGTCATTCATATAAGCTGTCATTAAACCATAAAGTATGATTGGCATAATTTTTCAAAGTTTAGTATTTCTATAGATAGCTGCATCTATTATGAAGGATTCTGTTCAGAGGGAGACTCATGTTCAGAACAATGGACATTTACTAGTTTGGATAATTATCAGTGTTGCTGTTGTGCTCAGATTTAACTAGTTGCTTAAGAAAGTAAGAGTAAAAACTGTCCTGCTTAGAAGGCAACGGAAAAACTTTATTGAAGTCACAAACAGTGACAGCTAAGGAAATAGGCTTTTATGCACAGGGAAACAAGTGCTAAAGTCAAAACCACAGAAGGCTTATTAAAATCATGTTGAGTGTTGGCAGTGAATAAGTGCAGATGGCTTTCTGAAAGCAGCTTCCTGATGGTTAAAAGAATAGGAAATAAAAACAAAACAAAAAAACAATTAATAAATTGCCCTCATTGTTGAGGTAGAGATGGGGGAAGATGGATGAAAGAATTACTGAGTGTCAATGCAAATTTGCTAGTTGGCAATGATGTTGCTTAAAAATTAATAGGTGAATGCACAGGTACAAGTTCTCAGCTGTCAGCTGCCAAGAATGAAAGTCTCACATCTGGCTTATAAAATGGATTTGTTCTTGATTTCTCAGTTTCCAGTGATGTTACCTAAAGATGAAAAATTCCAGAAGAAAGAAAAAGAAGGTCTTATCCCTAAAGACTCTTTTCTGAAACCCAGAAAAACATGCATCTTCCTATGTCTATGCCATATCCCTTGGTACTTCCCTGCACAATTCATTGCATCCACAGGAGGATTAGAGTACCCATTTAGAAGCCTTCAGTTTTCCTGTGTTTTGGTTCTTGTCCCTATTGTCCAGGAAGATTTTTGATACACTCTATTGCCCCAGCCAGTGAGGAACATACTGTTCATGTACCTGCTGAAGGTCCTTGCTGCCCTGTCTGCCTGGCACCTTCCAGCAGCTGATCTGTGATACCTGGAACAGGAGAAAGCTGACATGCTCTGTCCTTCCAGATAAAGTGGTGGGGCAGGACAGGCCTGGGAGGATAAGGAGCACAGGGTTGAGAAGGTAGGGTAAAGGGTGGAAAGAGAAGGAAAAAAGGGCTGAGATTCTGAGAAGGTGCAGAAAAGTATGAGAGATCAAGATTGTAACACTGGGGAGAAGGTCCTGCATTAAAACTGAAGGATGTGTGGTAAAGAAATATAGATAGATGACATTGTCTATCAGAGGTTTTGATAATCCCCATTCCAATTTATGATTCACAGTGATATAACATTTAAAAGCTTATGACAGTTCATGTGATTCTTCTTTCAGTTACATAAAATAGCCCCCCGCCCCCTCAGTCCTGGCATATTCTTTATTCTTTTGTGCCCAAACAGTTCACTGTGACAGACTATTTATCACTGCTCAGACTCTGAAGTCAGGGTATTGCAAGTCCCAGAGTTGTCAATAAACTCACTCATGTATCTATGAACTACTTTTTGTTTCTTCTCACAGGCTCAGGCATTCACTATTGACTTAATACCATTTTGACAGTACTTTTTAGTGAGGTTAGAAGTTGAACAGTTTTACTGCTGTTGGGCTGCAGCCAATGATGCTTCCATCTCATCTGGGAGGAAAAAAACCCAGAAAGTATAATAAATGTGTTTTTACTTAATTTTTCTATGTCAATCACAGCTGCTACATTTACAGAATAGCACAAGGCTCACAGCCTTCTGGGCCACATGTGACCCACAAAGAGCTCCAGTATGACTCCCAGGCTGGGGATGCATTTCATAACCAAGGGCTATACTCACGTAATCTCTGTTTCAGGCAGGGAGAGAGTTGAAGGAACTGCTGAAAGTGAGAGAGAAGGTTGCCCTGGGATTCACTTCGGTGTCCAACCCAGGTGAATCTTGGAGTGGAAAAGTGGGAACTGTGACTACTCCATGTATGTGATGCATTTTATGTGGCTGTTAGTATGTACTTTGATAAAGACCAGTATGAAACTTTAGTAAAGTTTTTGCTGTGTAGCTCACAAGTTCAGAGACGTTTGTAGTTGCAGCTTGGATGGGCGCAGCAGCTGTGATGCAAATGTGCTTTGTAGGGAGTCTAGGGCAGCAGTGCAGAGTTTATCTTGATTTGGACCTGGATTAATCCTTCTTGTCTTAGAGCTTTGTAAGTGAAAAACTTACAAAAACTTCTTTGTACCTCACCTACTTGCTGGAGAAAGGAGATTACATTTAGGGGGCTGTGGAGTCCATTCATGTGCTGAATTGCCATCTGAATTATTGCTTAATAAGCTGACTATAGATACAAGCTCGAGGCCTGAGCAGATATGAAGCATGACAGCATTAAGGGGACACTTTTACCTTTAATTATTAGACATCTTTAGTTATGAAGAATACTGTGATAAAACCCAGTGAAAGTAAAGACTTTAGCATGTCAAATAAGCATTGAGCATACCATAGTCTCTCACAATATAACACAAATAATAGAGGGACTTTTTACAACATGTTGACCATCAAAGGTGTAATTAGTAAACATTGCCAGCTTCAGGGTGATCTTTCACAGTCCCACTTTTGAGCTACAAATTGTTGATATGACAGTCAGCCACTTAGCAAAGCTGGACAAGCCATCGAGGCTGAAAGGATCAGTGTGCATGTAGAAAGAGGAAAGAAATAAGACCCTCACAGACTATTAGGTCTTTATTCTTTTCTCTACATTACAGTACTCTTACACCCAGTTGGTTCAGTCACATGAAATTAATTTCTGTACACAATCTGGAAAGTCAGTGATTTGATGTTCTTTGATTTGATAAGGAAAAGGCTGGCCTGAGAATCTCCAAAGAGTCCTCATAAACAGAGGATATCCTTCTGCAAGATATTGGAAGCTAAAGAAACTGAAGGACAGAACTATGTCAGAGTGACGAATTGTGTCAAGACACCCCTTGCACAGAAGTCTGCACTGAGTAAAGGAAAGTTGTGAATGAACCTCAGCATGCTCACTGTCAAAGTCAAGGTAGTGACAAGACTGGGCACTACCCAGAGAATGTCAGGAAGAGTGAAAGCAGGAGGAATGGCAAACAAATGAGACCATCCAACAGAAGCCTAAAGCAGAGAGGTAAGTGAGGATTTCCCTGCCTGCAAACATACCTATCAGTCACTTCAGCTGGCATATGAAGTCCCTTGGTGTCAATGTCTTTTAAGGTCTGGCCCCCATCTGGAGATTTCTGAGGCTGCTTTTTAGGGAGGAGTGGGACTGTGACAGCTGCCCACCTGCATTCAGGCACTGGTGAGAGGCCAGGTCACAGTAGTGGAAGGATACTTTGGAAGTATCCAGCTACAGGCCAACAAGTAAGCCAGGTAAGTATTAAGGAGACTGTAGCTTTGTGAACACTGCTTTATACAGCACAGCAGAGGTGAATAATGTGATATAGTTGTATCCACACAACTATGTATCCTTGTTTTCCACATTAGGCCCTCTAGTCTCATTGAGTCTTGATTTATTACCCATTGTTCCCACACTAGTGTTTATTACATTTTCCTTTTCCTCATGATAAAGCTCTGTGGTTTAACACCTCGGATCAAGTGTGTGAGACATGTCAGATACGGTTCAAGAGTCCTTAGACCACAATGCTGTTATCTAGATTTGTGTGTGAGAATTGAAGCTAGTTTTGCCTAAGCTTTGAGAAGCCCTTACTCTCAATAAGTAATCCTCTTCCCTGCTTAGCTGTTTCTTGCAGAAGAATTACATAAACATGCCTTGAGAATCTGCCAGGTGTAATATCTCTTTTGTTGTACTTCTTGAGATAAGAATTAAGCAAGAATATAATAAATTTCTTACTTAATATTCTATTACACCTCATAAAAACAATACCATCTTGGGTATAACAAGAACAGCAACTTTCAAATTTTATTAAGTTGTTTGGCAGGTAAGGAGCCAACAACTCTCCCTAGATTTTAGATGCAGTGTTGGAAGAGAATCCAGATGAATATCCTTTATGATTTGCCAGAAGGGGCAGAATGGGTGCTATGTAGCAATGATGAAAATGCTACTAGCTTAATCATTAGCTACTACAATTCACATCTGGTTTAGGTACATAACCTAAAGTCAATGGCAGTTTAAATTAATTCACCGGCTGTAAACTGCAGCAGTTAAAACGTCTGATTCATGATCCCTGGTGGATTATGCTGTGACAGGTACTGCTCCAGCTGTGGGAGGAGGTCACCTCTGTAGCCTACTGAAGCTAAATGTGACAAAGAAAATGAATCAAAGCTGTAAGGCATTTTCCTCTGATTTGGGGAGAGCTTTTTCATAAGGCTTCCTATTATACAGTGAGCCTTGTGCATACATTGCAGGAGTTTGCTAGGCTCCATTCAGTATTAGCCACTCATTATTCAGTGTTTCTTTTGCATCCTGCTGATCAAATTTGAGTGTTACAAAAGTTTCATCCAACTCCACATAGGTGTATATGGCTTGTGTTCATAGAGAATGAAAGTGTCTGTGGCTTTCATGCATGCCTGTCTACCTTGTTGAGTTCCACTATTGCTCAAAACACGTGACTTAATTCTGAACACACAGTTTATTCAGAGCAAATTGGCAGAGCTAGTTGAAGTATACTTGCTGTGGTTTTTGGTCTTGGTATGCATAATATATTTTCCACCACTGATATCTGTACTAATTAACATACATTCAAATAGCTAAGACAAGAAGCTCTAAGGTGAGTGTATCTCTTGACATCAAGCCTGCATCTGTGCTGACTGAATAACCAGAATACAGATGTTTTCCTCCCAAACACAGCTTCCCCTCCTCTTCTTTCTTTGCAGCATTCTAATTCAGTCTTATCAGTTTTAATGACTGACTTGCTTTTACCACAGAATTTCCATTTCTAGATAAATCTTGCAAATGTTACTGGTATCTGTGATCTGAAAGTCAGCTTTTCAGTACACATCGGGTCTCTCCATTATGTCCACATTTCTCAAAGACTGATAGTGTATATTCCCTGGCCCAGCTGGGGAAAAAAAAAAGAGCATAAAAAAACCCCTGGCATTTGTTAATTTTTATTGCATAATTTGCTCTGAGGCTTTTTTGATGAAACTGAAATATATATGGCTGTTTAGGTCTTCCTGTGTTTTCGTAATGCACAAGCACATGCCACATTGCTCTTATTCATTACTTCAGGCCAGAGTACCTGGGAGGGCAGTACAGCTCATCTGACCTAATCCTTGGAGTAATTCATCCAGGTTCTTTTAAAGTCAGTTTTAAGAAAAACACTTCCAATGTATGATTCATTTCATCCTAATATAGATATCCAAAATAGGTCAAGTGTATGCATTCTAGAAATGCCTGAAGTTAGAAAAGCTGAATCTCTTCCCAAGTGTCCCAAGAACTGCAGTCAACTGCAATTCTGCCAGAGAGACGTCTATTTATTTCCCTGGTGTTGCTGATCATAACACTTGGTGTCATTGCTATCTGTTGCAAATTCCTCAAAGCTGTCTCCACATTAATACACTGGAATCCTAGCCATCCATTTGGATTTCCTTGAATTTTAACAGTCCCTGTTGCTGGTTAAACTCATATTCTTCCTTTGTAAATTGATTCCTGGTCATGCTCCCAAGCATCTATAGCTACTCAATGCTATGCAATATTAAGCAATGTACCCATTCACTTCTGTAATTCTTGGCTTTGGCAACAATAGTACAGAGCAGGCAGGTCATGTTTAATTTAGCTGAAAGCACATGAGAACAATCCTTAAGTATATGTAAATATGCTGTGTAACTAAGTGCAGTTTAGCCAAGTTTGGCAGTAACACCTCATTTTCCCACTCACTTCATTATTTCTATATATTTTTCCTCACAACAGAATGACAGGTATGAGACAACAGTGTAGTTGGTGAATTGTTTTTAACTATTTCCAAGCAAATTATGTTCAGGAGATATCCTAGCCTTCATATGGGACTTGCTACAAGAATGCTGCAGTATATTGACAGGATTTATTTTCTGTTTTCTTTATGTATCTAGTGTATGAATTACTTGTTCCCCACATAGCTTAAATATGTTAATCATTAATATATTTCTGTGGGGCTTTCTGTATCTGTAATATTAAGCATTCTTCTTCTCCTTGGGACGGTGTCTCCCTGCTGTAGGCTGTTTTAAATCAGTGAAGCCATGTAGCAGGCATAGGGCCTGCAAGGCCTCCCTGGCGGTGAGCAGCCCAGGATAAGAAATGCCCA
>VYZP01025124.1:0-38336 GCA_013400635.1 Hypocryptadius cinnamomeus
ATGAGGTCACAAGGGCAGGAGACACAACTTTAACCAAAGCAGAGCATCCAGATGTGTTCCCAATTCCTCAACTCTGGGAGTGCCTCACAACCAGAGAGAAAACTCAGTGCTGAACACTCATGAGAGGGGAAAAAGCAGAGGTAGGGAAGCCAGAGATGACAGCAAGACTGGCATCCAGAGCAGAAGTTGGAACTTTCTTTCCCTAGCCCAGCCCCATCTTCAGATCATCAGATGCTCCCCAGCATTTTATTGCATCATTGGTGCTTTGCTTCTAATCACATGGATTTAATTCTCTCATTACCACTACTCTGTCTGAGTGCTGCTCTGGAAGTGCCAGATCCCAGTGCACGGAGATGTGTTTGCCATTTACTGCACGCTCACAGTGCAGCCCTTTGATCCCAACCAAAGGCAAAGCCATCACTTCTGTAATATTAAAAATCTTGGGTTTTTCCCTTTCATGAATTTACTAATGATCCTTAGGAAGAGAAGAGCTCAGCCTCACACTGAGGCTGCACACATACTGCTTTGGTCTCCTAATGACACTGGCATGCTAAATTCAGTTCCAGACGGGAGGGAGGTCATGAAGTATTCATTTTTTTCCAAAATATAATAAATGTGTTGTCTTTGCAGCATTTTCTCCACTTGCATCGGAACTGAATGCACTAAAGGGTAAACTGCTTTGCTTTGCCATTAACTTTAAAAGCATGCAATTTCAGTACTCCACCAGAGCAGAGGGGCTACAAATTAATCTGTGTTCAGCAGAGGAGTGGTGGCCACATCTGAAGTTCCCCCAGCTCTTGTGTCCATGGGAGACCTCTCTGCAGCTGCTCCTTGGCTACCATATCTGCCCCAGCTAACTGCCCTCTCAGAGAAGGGAACTTTGTGCCTGGATGTTGGGAAGACACAATGGTGGCCTGGGTCACCTTTTTATTGGGAATGAGAACTGAGTGGCAGGTCCAAAGTGGTGCATTTAAAAAATGAAAGCCCAAACCAAACCAAATCACTTAAAAGAGTTATCAGTGATTTATTTTCTAAATGGAAGGGAAAGGACTGTGCAGGGAGATCGTTTGGATGTGGTGCAGGTAGCAGTTATCTATAGAAAGCTGAATAAGGTATGGGATAGTGTCCTTAGTTTGGAACCTCACCACCCCAGCAAGGACTTCAAATGTGAGAAGATACAGGTGGCACTAAGAAGTAGTCAGGTGGCAGAGGGGGAAAGCTTCAAAATACAGTGCAAAACTTAAAAATTCCTCCAAATAACATGCACAGGACATTGTTTTTGGGCAAGGAGCAGCAAGTGCACAAAACAGGGTGGGAGACTGGTCAGGAAACAACTTTGGTGAAGATGACCTGGGATTAGAGCAGATTTCCTGACGAAACAACACAAGATAACTCTCCAGACAAAACAAACAAACCCTGAGATATAGTAACAGAAAGTCTAATAATCTCAGAAAGTAAGTCTTCCATTTTATCCTGAGCTGACAAAGACTGTGCTGAAATATGGAGGTTTCAAAATCTTGCTTAAAAAATAATGGAGATATATTAAAGAAGAGGTTTGACAATTATTACAGGCACAGAAAAAATTATTTATGAAGAAAGATCAACACTTTTCCTTACTTCTCTTCTTATGAGAAGTGTATTAAACTAATTAAGTCTTCAGATACAGAATGGTTTTAGCAGTGTTATTTTGCCACATTGAGGCATTCAAGGAACCAGAAATGTGTGGATCCCTTATGCTACATCAGAAATGTGTTAGACATCTAAGATAATATAGGTAAGGGTCTGTTACAAACTTCCCTCATAACTTCAGAGACAACAGTTAGAATTCTATCATTAAAAGGCATTAGCTTCCTCTATGCAGAGTGGAGATCAAATGTAAGTAATAAAATGCTCAAAAGCATTTGAGCATAATGGAAAGTTATCTTTGGGCATCCACTAAGGAAACAATGTTTTAGGTTAAGATAATGCAGGTTTAGAAACATTTTTGAAAGGTAGCATAGCATGGACCTCAGAGAAAACCTGATTATAAAAATGGTCCTGAATAGAGCAACCACAAGTTTATAACATAACAGATCATAGAATCAATCTTGTTATTTCAAAAAGGCAAATCTAAAAAGTCAGGGAATTCACCCTGGACTGAAAACTCAAACAGGTAAATGAGAACTTAACCAAGTGCACCCTGAGGAAGGGGATCAATGATGTGGCCCCAACCTCGTGTAAACTCAATACAGGACCAAATGTAATTACCACTAAAGAGTGAAAAGGATTAGGATAGCAAAAATAAGGATACAGCTACAAAGACCAGCAAAGAAACTAATCACTAGGGAGCCTTTTAAGTGGGGGAACAACACAAGAATTTCTAGAAGTGGAGTCAGAACTTACGAAGCAAATTACTAGAAAAAACAAATGGTTCAGCAGCTGCACACTGGGGAAAAAGTGCTAAAAAGAAGTTTGTTTATCATGTAGCAGAGGGGAAAGTTTAAGACAAAAATTATTCCACTCGTATTCTGAGGCAAGATTAATATTCTGCCTCCATTTTCAATGAAGTAATTTTAATGCAGAATGCAAGATGAGGAGCCATTCCATGTAATAGAGAAGCACATTGCCAAAGATTGCCATGCAACACATTCCCATCAGAAGGCTTGGATCCCTTCCTCTTAAAATGATGACAGATTTTATGTTTGAAATCCCAGATCCTGAGGAAAGGGCTTGAGAGACGGGATTTTGTGCTTTAAAAGATGTCAGAATAAAGGCAGCTTAAGAAAAACAAGGGCAATAATACCTGTCTGTAAAAAGGACAGTAATATTCCAGAGCTATGAAAAAGTCTTGGAGGAGATAATTAGAAGCAGGGATAAACAGGGAAAAGGGAGAAAATGCAGCATGTGTTCACTAAAGTTATTGTTGATAAGCAACTTCTATTTTATTAAGATATCAGTTTGACCAGAAAAGGAGCTGTTTTAAGCCAAAATATGCTCAGCCTTTTGGATGTGGCCTAACATACAACAAAATTAATTGTCAAATGCAAAAAGGTCTGGAACACTCCAGGACTGAAGTAAGTGAAATGAAACAGAAAATTAAATCAAAGATCATTCTCTTGGCATTTGATAAGAATATTTCGTACAAGTCCACACTCATGAACCAAAATAGACCAAGAAGGAGGAAGCCCTAGAGAATGATGAATCCACCAGTGATGTATCACTGTGAAAGGACAAATATGACATTTCAGACTACATTTCCCACAGAAATAAGAAAGCACAAAACACTGTTAAGCTCTTTCTTACAGATAGAAAAAACCCAAACCCCATGAGCAAGGTAACCCAAAACACAACATGGCTGTAAATCTCTTGGACCACTAGCTCTATAATCAGAAAATCTGTAGGACAGAGTGGCTCACAAGACCTGCTAGGATGAAATGGTTGCTGCCTACCCTGATGAAGTAGAACCACCAGGGAAGAAGGAAACTCATTTAAGCTAAGAAACAGCATCACCCAATAAGTTTTAGGAGACCATCAATTAGTTATAACAAACTTGAAAAAGGTCAAAACACAAGGAAAGTGATATTCTGAAGGAGGTATTTATCAAAAGCACTCAGGACAAGAAATTACACTAGTATGGTTCATAAAGGAGATAAATGACACGAATGCCTATGGCAGAAAAAAAAAAAAATTATTTCTTTGTCTAGGTGCTCTTTTAGGGTACACTCTCCAGACTGGAATAAGAACCTGTGTCCTTTTGTATTAAGAACAGCCAGCTCAGTTGTGAAAGTTTCTCTGAATGAATCCAAGTTTTATAGGTTAATTTTGATTTGGGAGTTGGGTCAATCTTCTGTTCAGAGTTGTTTTTCTTCTCTTCTCCATCTTAAATATGATTCACTTATTGCTAACATGTGCTGTGTCTGAGTAGCAGGAGGAAACAGTTCTGCCTCTGAAGCACAGGATAGAAAAAAAATACAGCTGGCTTGTGTATACACTTGAAAAAAAAAAGCTCTTGCTGTTTTTACTCTTCTGGAAGTGTTGGGCAGCTTGTACTTTTAATGCCATATCATTCTTTGAAGGCAGATTCTTATATCTGTGCCAGGAGAAGAAATAACTTTCATCTTTTAAAAGAATTAGTTGCTGGTGTAAGAGGTCATTACAACATTTTCCTGTGAATCATGAGCTGGATAATAAAGCCAATAGTCTAACAAGACTTTGCATCCCACTATTGCCCTGGGACTCTGAAGAATGCACATCGAAAAACCCAAATGCAAATTATCTGTGACTGCACTCCACACAATTGCTATTGTGAAAAAAAATAGTAAAATTCTAGAGAGAGATAAAAATGCTTATCAGATTAGCAAGAGTGATACACAAAAAGAAACGGACTGGGAAGCACCTTTTTTTTTTTCAATTTTGTTTTTATAAACGACTGGATATGATCAAAAATATTTACATCACTTTATGTTCATAGCCTGCCAAGTCACAGTGGAGCTGTCTTGGGCCCTAGGAACTTTTAGAAGGTTTACCTATTTATGCAAGCATCCAACTAAGAGTGTCTTATTCACTGTACAATTTCCCCTCTAGTCAAAAATCCTGAGGTACATCACATCATTCAAACAACAACCTACAGCAGAAGAAAAAGTCCAGCTCAGGGTTGAAGCTGTGGCAAAATCTATTTGTGAGGCACAAGACTGATAAATTATTATTTCACATTTGGGAGGAAACATAACTAAGATGTAGGAATCAAGGAACCATTAAAATAACAATAAGTACCATGGATAATACGTATCAAACCTGATTTTTTTTTTTCTTTTTGAAAAGGAAATGCACAAACAACACATATTCCATCACACCTCATGTTTTCTTTGTGTTCCCAACACACAGGCCTGACTTCACCAGGAGCTCTCACCCCTCTTTCCCAACACCCACAGAATAACCCATGTGTGTGACTTTATCACAGGGGCCTAGAATCCCTTAGTCCTAAATGTTAAGAAGGTAACTAAAACCACTCAGTCTGCCTTGCAAAAACTCAGAAATGTGGCCATGGGTATGCTGTAGGAGCATCCTGGATGGGAGCTGGAGGCGAGGTCGGGCCATCTTTCTCTCTTCTGATAATGTGTAGCTGCATCAAGAGTCAAACTACACTAAATCACCATTTTTTTGCTTGGCAAAATGCTTTGCATGTCAGCCATTAGAAAGAAAATCACCACAGTGAAAAAGAGGAGTATCAGCTGATCTTCCTCTGTGATTAAAAAAACGATTTTTGAATCTAAGTTCAACTTTGTTTTCTCCTTTCAAAATGACTTTTAAATGTTGATAATATTTCCATCATTTCAGGTGTTTTTTAAAGTAATTTTTTTTCCTTAAAGGCAAAATTATCAAATTACTAAATATCCTACCACACCATGGCGAACTTCTCTAAAAATTCTTAGCAATTAGTTGGCAATATTTAAAATGCTGGAGCAGAATGTCACCCAGAGAAGACACTTCCCAGATTTGCAAGCTTTCTTTTTTCTAATTTTTGCCCATAACAGTAAAGATTTTATTTTAGGGGCTTTGATAAAATCTCCAAAGAAATAAGTTTTTGAAGTTTAATATGTAAGTTATGAAGCATCAATTTTTCTTCCCTTGTGTTTCTGCTCAGGTAGGCAAGTAGATGGGAAAACAGTGATTCTAACCCAGGGCACGCTTCATCTTGAGAAAAACAAAATCTGGAAAATGGAATTCTTCCTTATATGGAATTATGAATCCATGGCCAGCTCTCACAGTTTCACCCTCTTTGCAAGCACCATTCTCACAGTGGTGTAGAGCACTGAGGCACAGCTACTGCTAGGCAGAACATCACAAGTTTTGCTGACTGATATTTCCATCAATTCTAGCTTTGATACAGATGCCTCACCGAATAAAATTTTCATTTTGTCTAGAACTATGGCAACCTGGGCAGCTGCCAGAAGGCAGCTTTGGTTGACAACTTGTGAGAGTGATTCTCAGGCAAAACAATTCGTGGTAACTGCTCTTTTCCAGGGAGGCAGACTTCTTGGCAAATTGCACAGCTAAGTCAGAGAATTCAGACAAGGAGCAATCCAGCCTGCTTTGCCCAAAGGAAGGAATGCAGGTTTTTATGGCATGGAAGGAGGAATTCTTTTAGTTCCTCACTGTAGCTCCAAATAGCAAAGCTGCCTCTAGCAAGGGTCTGCCCTGGAGGGAGCTCCATGGATAGGCACCAGCAGGGCTATCCAGGGTACCATAGCATCAGCCCTGAAGCTTTCCTGGGGATGAATCAGCCCTGCAGTGACAGACTTGTTCCTGCCAGGCCTGGAGCTGCCCACCCAGGCACACCAGCTCTCAGCTGGGTGATGTGTCCCTGCACTCTGCTGCGGGAAGCAGCACACATCGTCCCCTGCCAGAAGGGTCAAGCCCATCCTTAGGGGGCTGGTTTTGGGTAAGGGCCCATCACAGTTCCCACCAGAGAGAGTGCTGCTACAAGAAGCTCTAAACCACCTTGGAGTCCCACAAAGCCTTTCCAACATCCCCCCTGTCTCCCCTCTGCCCTTTCTGGCTCTCGCTCCTCCAGTGCTGCCAGCCACAGCTAGGGAAACTGCTTTGCTCATTACCAGCACAGTAGCAATTGCAGGTGAAACCCTTCCAAAGAATTTGCTTAAATCATGCTTGGAGAGTGGCTGAAATTGCTTGTGAATTGCTGAGCTTAGACTCAGGCTTTCCTTACTTCCCTGTGCTTGACTTGCAAATTGCTTTTTGGTCTGACTTTCTCCTCCTCTCATGTCCCCTCCACACACATCAGCAATTTCCAGCTTTTTCCATGAACAAGCACTGAGAGGCAGTGCCCATTTGCAAGCACCTCCCTGCTCTACTTGTGCTTCAGTGGCCTTGCTGAAGATACCTATGTGTTACATTTTTAAAAATATATTTGTTGCCTTTTTAAATATTTCAAACCTATAGTCTTTTTGTTGGTATCTTTCATGAGATACCTCTCTAGAAACAGTTTACAAGTGCAGCCCAAACTTACAGGCCAGTTTAAACATGCTGTAAGGCAAAACAGTTAGGAGGATTCTGTCCCCAGGGAGTTTGCAGTGTCATTCATACACAAACAGTGTTGGCTTATTTCGAGCTAGGAGTCAGAAATCTAATGCTCTTTAAATTTAGGTCTTTTAGGACCTGCATGCACAGAGAAACTTTTTGTCCATTCAAATTGTCCTTTTTAAACAAAAGGGATTTTTATTTCCCTTCCTATATCTTTTATTTTAATTATTTGCATAATTTTGCTTCCATACCACCCAATAACAGCTAATAATATTATTTGCTCTCCATTTGTTTTTGCTTCCTGCTGTTGAATGAACAACCCATGTTTACAGATTAGCAGCAGTAGTAAAGTGCCCTGACTTTCTCTCCCATTTCAAAGTTATGAGTGAGAAGCACATTATATTGGTTGCTCTGGCATTTTTGGAGTAGCTCAGGCATTCACAGTGCAAACCACTGTTATTCATACTGTTATAATTCCTCTGCAGTTAAGTCATTACTAGCAATCAGAGCAGGCTTGTAGTACAATTCCTTATTTGGGAATGTCATGTGAGATGCCCAGAGCAATATGAAAAAAATAAAGGCCAGCTTGTCTGGCTGTGGAGGGATTTATAGCAGGCCCACTGGCAGAGATCTGATGGGAAGTATTAAGAGCTCCTGCTTAGCTGATCATATAAACACCCAAGCCAGCAGGTGCACCACATTTGTACACTATCTTTTTCCTTCAGGTGCAGTATTAAAAATCCTGTCATCACAGCATGTTTATAGAAACGTGAATTATAGTGGCCTTTCCCTGCAGATGGTTGGGCTGAAGTTTTTCTCTAGGTAAACGTGAAATTAATTTAAAATCACTTAAGTATTTTTGTTCTGCTCTTTAACAAATGGCAATGTTGCTAAGAAAAATTCTTCTTCAGACAATATGTTTCTTTTAGTAAGAAAGAAGCCTCTCTTGGAGCAGAAATATCTGATTAGTAGTTACTAAAGACAACATCTGAGGGTGTTTATTTCCAAACAGCTGCTCTCAAATCAGACTCCCTCCTTCCCAAAACATGGACATCTCACCCAAATGTGAAAATTTGGATAAGTCACTTTAAATTTGACTCAGACCTATAACTTATATTGTAAGCAAATATCCATATTATTTTAATGTGCAGAACATTTGATCAGATTAAAACATTATCTACTTCATAATAATCATAACCTAGGGAAAGCCAAGACTGAAGTTAATGAATGAAATTATTTGTGGCTAAGGATACAGTAATAATTAAATTATTACAAACAACTTAAAACTTGCTATTTTACATGAGAAAAACCCACCCACCCCATGTTAATGCAACCATCTGCTTGGGCAGTCAAAGAATTATAGTCAGGAAATAGATAAATTAATGGTTTATATGTAATTTTAGCTTAGCTCCCCATCTCAAGTGCTCGAATACAGAGACTTTAATTGCACAATCACATTCTTTTCTGCTCTCCACAGCAGCCCTATGTAATGCATAACTATTTTCTACTGTAATGCTTGATGAGTCACTACTGTAGAAGGAACTGAGTATGTTTGGGAGCATGTGTATTTAATGGAACTATAATCAAAAAATTCTCTCTTCCTGTAGTCTCCTTTTATGGAATTCAGAACAACAAAATAGAACAAATGCTTAGGAGAGGGAGGAAGGATGATCCAAATGTACGGTGTCATCCTCAACCTTCAAGACTTGCACTCAAACCCATTCTGTTCTGCCACTGCCCTGCTGCAACCTGAGCTAAGGCACTTCAGGAGAAGTTCTGCAGCATGGTTCCTTCCTTTTTGCTTTTGAACAAGTGGGAGGGTTGCTAAGAAAAGCCCCACTTCAGAAAATCATTACCTGTTACTAAACGAAGATTCACTTTCTGTAACAGAAATAGCCCCACTTCTTGCATATTTTGTGCTTCAAGTTGCCATCATGTCTCTTGCCCTCACCCTAGCTATTTCCTGAACTCCACTGACACAAAATCAATCAGCAAGAGAGAAGAACACATCTCTACCAGTTTAGAGAGCAGAATCACCTGAACTCATCATGGTGTGAGATGAATCCCAGTACCAGCCCAAGGGAAGTGGGGAGATGATTTTAAAAAAAGCAGCAAGTTACCAGGTGGCCAAATTTGGTACCTTATTTTGACTCTCTAAGCCTCATATCACCCCCTGTGAGCATTTATTTTTTTGTGGGGACTTTCTGAGGGTAAACATGCTGTGGGTTACAATGCACTTTCTACAAATACAGGAGCCCTACACAGTCACTGGATAAATTGTTTTACTGCACTGGTATGTCATGTTCTACAGAGAGAGAGTTTGCACATGAACTCATCTTCTTGGTTAGCTTATTGTGACATCTCTGGTGTTCTACCTCCAAGTTGTTTTCCATGATGTTTCAGAAGATCTAGCATTTATTAGAAGCAAGAGGCTTGCACGTGTAGCACTGCTCAGGGTTTAAATTCTAGAGATAAGCACCTCTTTCCAAAGAATTTGGTACAAGGAAAGTCTGTGTCAAATCATGTGTGTTGGCCTAGAGACCTCCTCACCTAGCACCACCTGAAGTATCTTTTCCTTCCTCCCCCAGAAAAAGTCATCCTGGCACTTAGCATTTGTGTTGCAGCAAAGCAAACACCCTCTTGTTCTCTAACCTCATCTGTTATGCTGATTCTCCCATCTGTGATCTGCTCACCAGCTGCTCCTGCTGCAGGAGGGCCCCAAGGAGGAGTCACAGGGTTCTGCAGCACGGCCATGGCAGGGGCTCCACCACAGCCTGGCCTTCCTCATACACAGCAATGTTCCTCACTCCAGTGCAGCTGGGAGTGCCCCCAGCACATGGAGTATCAGTTGCAGAGGGGAAAAACAGCTGAGGTCTCAGCAAAGACTAGAGGAAAGCAGACAGAAATAGCCCAACACACTCCAGTGTGAGTCCCAGAGGCAGTGCCAGGTCAAGGAGTGAATTTGGTGACAGCAGAAGCCCTGCACATGGTGTTTACTAGCTGCCTTGTGTCTGAAATGCTCAAGGTCTCTAACCTAAGGGATTTAAAAGGCATGGAAAAATTGAGTGGGAGTACAGGGCAGGTGAGTGTTTATGAGCTGGAGAAGCCTTTCTGTAAGGGGTGATCTTCCTTACCCAAGGCATTTACTGGTGTGAGGACAGTGCTGTGTGTCCCCAGCCTGTTCCTCCCTCACAGACTTTGGATGACAAGCCAGGCCATCGGGGTTTAGTGACCTGGTGGGCATGTTGGATCTTTAACCCACTGTCTCTAGATCACATCAGATAGAAACTGTCAGACCTGATCTTTCCCTGGCAGAAAAAGACCTGGAGATGGTGGTCAGCAGTGCCTGACCATGAGCCAGAGTGTGCCCAGGTGGCCAAGGACCAATGGCACCTGGCCTGGGTGATGAATGGAGTGACCAGCAGGAGCAGGGCAGGGATTGTCCCTCTGTGCTCAGCACTGGTGAGGCCACACCTCAAGTCCTGTGGTCAGTTTTGGGCTCCTCACTCTGAGAAAAGCATTGGGGGGCTGGAGTGAGTCCAGAGAAGGGAACAGAGCTGGGGAAGGGTCTGGAGCACAAGTCTGATCGGGAGTGGCTTAGGGTGTTTAGCCTGGAGAAAAGAAGGTTCAGGCCTGGAAGCGTTCAAAACCAGTGTGGATGTGGCACTTGGGGACATGGCTTAGAGGTGGAGTTGGCCATGTGAGGTTTACAATTGGACTCAGTGATCTTAAAGGTTTTTTCCAACCCAAACAACTCCCAAACAACAAATGATTCTATATTATTGGCAAGAGAGTAGAAGATGAAGTATCTGTAAGAGGAGAAGGAGGATTTTAAGGGGTATAATGGTAGAATCTGCACAGAAAGGGTGCATTTTGCAAGGCTAGAAAGAACTGAATTCATGTTGGCCTAGAAGATAAAAGAAGAATTGAGCATGGCTTTCCTCGCAGCAGAGGGAATGCAGGATAAGACAGGAAAGGTTTCCCTCAGGGTAAAAAAAACCAAAATTTTTATCATCTCTGAGACAAAGTGATCACTGTTTGAGTCTGGCCAAAAGGAGTGATTCCTTGGCCTTCTTGTCAGGAAACAAGGACTAAGACTGGATGAATCAGGGACAGTACCTTTTCTACTAGTCAGTGGCTAGAACTGCATTCCTTTGGTGGACTATTTTGTTCATTGTGCTAGTTCAGGTGAGTTTTTCTCTAATTTTCCAGTAACTTTCAATCATCATCACCTCACCCTGTGCCTGAAGCATGTACTATACAAGTCCTAAGTGATAGATTACAGAAATTTCTGTTTGAAAGAGATTTTTTCCTTTCATTCAATATATCAAATTTATGTCATGAAGTGACAAGTGCTAACATTTTGCCCATATACAACTTTTAAGCATTTAGAAAGAATTTTTTACGCTTCAGCAAAAGCTCCAATTTTACTCAAGTAAAGCAAAGTAATGAGGTTAAAATCAAAGGAAAAAGCCCACAAAAACTAAAGAATAAGGACATGAACACTACTTTTAGTCTGAAAAACTTTGTTTTCTCCCCACAGATAAAATGTGCAAAATTAATTCTGTGAATTGGGACGTCAAGCTCTTTACCCCAGAGCGGCTTTATTGGCACTGGTGGAGAGCTTTACAAATGCACAGCCTCTCTGCTCTGCTTGCTGTGCTATCATTACCAATTTGCACTTGTGAGGGGTCCAGCAGCCTCCCAGGCATGGAGCAAATGTGTGGTGGGGGAACAGCTGTACCCTGGAAGCTCCTCACAGTTCGCTGGGAGTTCAGCCTCCACAACTGTTGCAAGCTATGTTCCCTCTCCCTGGAGCTGAACTGCAGGCTCCAGGCTTTCATTAGCTGTTTTGCAGTTTAATGGTGAAAATGCGAGGCTGATGGTGGTGGCTGAGTGTGGATGGAGTCTCTGTAAACTTGCCTTTGGAGCTCAGCTGAGCTTCCTCTCCCAACCCAAAGGAGCCGCAGCCTTGCACAACTTGGGGTCTCCTGAGGAGAAATCACAGCTCGTGCCAAACTGCAGACAGTGTAATGGCAAGGTGGGGAAATACTAATTAGGTGTCAGATTGAGACCACCAGTCTTATTTAACTGTGAGGTCAAGCTGACTGAAACCTTGTCTCCAAATTAGATATAGACAAACTGTTTTGTGAGCAACATTTCTGATAAAATCTCCTTTTTCTTCTGTTTACACACAGGAAGCAGACTAAAACTCTCAGAAATGTAGAAATGTGTTCTTAGTCGTTCCTTGAGCTGATTTTTTTTTGTGACCAGAGAGGAATGAGTAAGGGCTAGACTGTCTGGTTTTCTTTGTCCTGTCAGCCCCCCAAAACGTGATCAGATCCAAAAGTTAATTCATGCCTTCTCTGTCTTTCTAGACTCAAAATTTTTTTTTAAAAAACAGTATTTGGAGAGCATGTGTATCCATCCAGACAGTACAGGGCATTTTGATCTTAACTCCTTGGCAGGAATAGATTTCACTAAAAGCAAGTTGGGCTTGGAGGCACACTCTGTACCAACTTTTATGGCCCAGGAAAAAGCCTCTCAAGGCCTCCCCAGTTCTGGTGGTGTCTTGGGCATAACCCTGAAGGGTCCAATGCTGTGCTCCTCCGTTCTGACCACAGCCTTTGACCAAAAAAAAAAAAAAATCTGTTCTGAGGGGAGTTTGCTTCCACTAGTGACAGAACCTCTTGTGCTGCTACCGTGGGGATGAGTTTCCTACCAAACACAACACAACTGCCTCGTTTAAGGTAGCCATAAAGATCTCAACAGAGATCACATCCAATTAGAAACCCTGGATGCCCAAACAAAGAAACATGCTTCTTTGGATAATGGAAGTGACAAGGGGGCTGCACAGGGCCATAAAACTGAAAAGTCAAACAAGAAGAATATTGTTTTCTTCTTCCCTCTCTTTTTTAAAGACTTTCTCTCAAGAGGACAGGAAACCAGTATAATTCCAATGATATAATACTGCCTAAACTGGCTGTGGTTCAGCTCCTTGTAGTGACAGCACTGTAAAGCTATGCCTTTTTTTGAGCTAAGTTTGTCTGACTTAAGCTTTCACTTCAAAAGATGTTGACTGTTTAAAAAGGGAAACAAACAATGTAAATTCTATTTTACAAGTTCACTAATGATCTAATTCTAAACTATAATAAATGAAAGAATCAGAGAAGGAACATTCACGTTAACCTTTGACAACCAGGTAAAAGAAGATTTCTCTTTCATAATGTATAAAACCTTCACACACACAAAAAAAAAAAAGAAAAAAAGAAAAAAAAATGCACCTATTAGTAAATTTTCACAACACAGGAGCCTTAAAGTCATTCCTTCCACAAGAATGAACACATCCTTAAGCTATCTTTCTGTCATAAGTCCAAATGATACTCAATTCAAAATTTTAAAAGTTACCAAATAGTCTGACTTAGAGTATGTGTGTCTGGCATTTGAGAAATGGGACAAATCTCATAACAGACACAAGTAATTGCTTTCCTCATGAAATTGCTACAGGAGAAAAACTTAAGGCTATTTTGCAGATCATTTGAACAAATGAATTTTCATTCAGACACAATTATTTCTTTCTCCCAACGCATCACAGGGAATAAACAGAGATTGTTTGCTTTGCTGTGGTGTGTGGAGGTATAAGGGCTCTCAGTTTTGATGTGTTTCCCTTGACTTAGCTTCTTTTCAATTTCAACCAGTCACTGTAAATTGCATCTTTGAAGGAGAACCAATTTTAGAAGCACCAAATAGTAAGGAAACGAAGTTTTTCTTTTTCATATAGTTATAAGTTTCCCATATATTTGTCAGTATATGTTGGAAAACTGTTACATGAAAATGAGTAAAAGCTAATTGGATGGCTCTCTCCTTAGATTTACACACAAATAAACTGTCCAAACTTTGAAGCAAAAAATTAATTAAAAAGTCAGTGTGCTTTGCACTCTGCTAAGATAATTCATGTCAGATTCAACACTGAAAAAAGAGACTCAACAGATTCAACATTAAAAAAAGAGAGATCTCTTGTATTTTCTGCCTGTAGAGGAGCAATATTATTGCCCAGACTATGTCCCTTGTTTTCTAGAACAGCTGTATTCATGAACACAAAACCAGAGGAACTAGTTGGAATTTCTTCTCCAGATAAAAACAAACCAGAGAAAAATTATGTAAATTTCTACCTTTTTATTTCTTTTGGTTTTCTTATTTTGGTTGAAAAATAGAAAAAGGTTATGAACCTCTATTTTTGTCAGTAGTATTTTTCTATGGCGAGAAAGTGGAAGCTTTCTGTGAATGCTCATTGGACAAAAAATGGGGAAAAAAATTGTCACCAGTCATCCAAAAATTTATTGCCAGCTATTTAAGCAACTTTTCCCATGGCACATGCATCCTCTTTGATTTAGAAGCCCCCTCCTGACAGAATGGTAACTCAGCATCTCTTTAGGTAACCCGAATCCTCCCAGCTACTGTACACCGTATATATTTTACATTGCTTAGGTTCACCAGATCTCCATGCACCACTTCCCCGAGTCAATGCAGAAGGATTCTTGGGGCTGGTCTTAGGACAGTGGCATTTGGGGGAATCTCAGTTATGCAGGGCATTCACAAATGTATGTGGTGCCACTCACTGCCTGCCACAAAGGGCCTATTTTTTAAACTGTCAAAGAAACACTTGTGGCATTGCGGAAACCAGAGAAAAGCTGTCAATTCTATTATTAAATTGACATTCCACACATGCTACTTTGAGATGATAGTCCATAATAAAGTTGCCCTATTTCTTTGCCCTCTATTCATGTCACTACCTAAAGTTTTCTCTTGCATCTTCCTCAGACACTGAGTGATAGAGCATCAGACGTGTAAGCTCAACAAGAGGTCGTCATTGTGGAGCAGTGACAGATGTTTACAACACCTGAAAAAAAGGAGGGGACGAAGGTCCTAAAGCACCCCTGGTACTCCAGGCTATTACAATGCACGGAGCAAGGACAGTGACATCTCCCAGGGTATTGTCAATCAAGGAGTGCTGAAACAAAGGGAGACAACAGGCACCATTGTAATCCCATCGGAGGGAAGAGGGGGAAAAAAAAGCATAACAAGGCTTTGTGCTGGTCTTCAGAACACAGACCCATCTGTGTGTCTCTGTAGCTGCTGCAAGCTAATGGGATAACACGAGTTGATCTGACCCTAATGGGAACTGATACAAATTGGATGCTAATTCCATTGTGTCCAGTCTTGCAGTGAGGCCTTCCAAAAGAGCAAGGAGCTCCCACTTTCCATGCTTGTTTGTTTTCAGACTTGTCTAAAAAGATAGAGGTTGCAGGAGCCTGGGTTTCCCAGGTAAGCTGCCCCACCACGCTTCCTGCTGGGAAGCTTCTGTGAAAATAAGAAGACAACAGAGAGTCTCACCCTCAGGGGTGTCTGATTTAGTAAGGGCCTGTGATTGACAGCTGTTAAGAGGAATGACAAGATATTTTACATCTGTTTGGTGTCCTGACTGTCATCCATTTCTTCCCACACTGGCTATTGTCATTCTTCCTATATCCAGGAATCCTACTGCTGCCAATGCAAATGTCAGACCACTGTGGAGCTATAGTGCCATGCAGCATACATTACACAAGAAATGAGAAGTGGATCAGGGTCATTGCATAGAGAATGCAACGAGTCCAAAGTATGTTCATTATCCAGACCTAACATTTTGGACCAATTTTGGCCACCAGCTACTCAGTTGTGCATGTCAGATCAGAGAATAAATCCAACACACATAGAGTTTTCTCTACATTTTTGTTCTTTTTCCTTGTAATGTATTTATTAAAAATAAAAATATTTATTTATAAGGTAATTTAAAAATACCTTGAGCCTTCCTCCAGTGATGATAAATGAATAATGCAGCACATCCACAGTGCTTATTATGCATGGAAAACTCATAGTTCTCCATTCCTATAGCATTCATAGGGACTTTGGATTTCCATGGTTTTTATATTCACATCAAATTTGCAAAGTGTGAAGCAGTGCTTTTGGTATCCTTTTGGACAGAGACAGCATATAAAGTATGCTATAAAGAAAACCATACACTCATTTTGGAGAAACTAGTAATTTTATCTTGACTTGAAATACCACTCACAATGACAGAAAAAATGAAGTACATTCTGCAAGGATGTTTTGTCCAATTAATGAGGACAATGGCTTTTGCTCTAATTCTGCCCAACAAACACAAGTGAAGAAAAGAATAAAGCTCACAATGCAAAACCACAAATGACCTGCCCAATGAAGGCTATCCAAACTAGAAGAGATGTATAACTGATCAAAATAAACAATGTTTGCACTGAATCCTTTCTATCTTCATCACTCTTCAACCCACTCCAAGCCAAAATACTGTGTAAATTGTGAGCTCTGCAGCATGCCTGGCACGTTAGCAAACCTGAGCCCTGGAGCAGTGGTGGCAAGTGAACTATAGAGTGAAGGATCCTTCACAGAATTTCAGTCAGCTTCAAAAGTATCATCACCCTTCAGCTAAAAATATCTCAAGATATTTTAGGCAAATCTAAATTCAGCCCACCAGTTTTTCCCCCAGGAGGGTAAACTACAGAGTACCTGTGTGCTGCAATCTTGGTGCAGAATTCTAAAGCACAAGGAACACTGCACTTCCAAATTGTCCTTGCACCACAGGCATCATCAAATCTCCAGCTAGCAATGGTCTGGATAACACCTCCAAGATCTTGTTGGTGGCCTTTTCAAGCCAAGGAGTCCTGTCAATATTGCTTATTTTGGGAGTTAACAACTGAATTGCTTGGAACAAAGCCTCTGGGATCCTGTATTCATGTTAGTCTACTATGAACTAACATGGACGAATCAAATGAGATACAGCCTCATTTCTGAAAGGGTGTAGCTGGTGAGGAAAAGGGATGTAACAGTCTTTTGAGCATAGCTGAAATCCAGCATCTTCAAAGGAGAAATTCAATTCAGGTGAAAAACCCTGTGGGTCAAGTATTGTGTATCTACCAGTCAGCAGAAAAAGGGACTTTTCTACTCATTCCTATCTCTTTAATTACTTCTCAATGATATTCTTCATGACAGAAAGAAAAATATAGAAATTTTTACTCTTTCCTATGGCTTGTATTTATTTTTCTCCTATCTTTTCTCTCTTCTCCTGTGCCACTGGGACAGATGGTGAAAACAAAGCCCTCAAGCACAGGTGCAGTGGACACTCAACAGGTCACTTGGTCCACACGTCATTGATAGAGGTGCTACTAAAGACCCATTTCTTACATGTTACAAAAAAACTGTTAGCCAGGGTTTAACTGCTGGATGGAACTCCATTCAATTATTAAATCTGAAATAATCAAGTATTCGATAGCAAAAGTTCAATGTAACTTCTACCTGACCTGCAGCCTAGTCAGATCTCAGCATAAACAATGCTGCACAGCCTAACAATGCTAATATGTTCTCATTGCTGCACCTACTAAATAACTAAAGAAGATGAGTTCTTCTGAATACACTTATAAAACATAATGATACTGAGAGAAGGCATTTTTGCTCTCCAAGCCCTGAGGTCCACAGAGAAAACTTTGGCTCTGGATTTATTTCTCCAGCAGGCAGCTTTGTTTTTCCCGTAGAACATCGCTGTTGGCATAACAGAAGAACAGGAGGCTGGCAAAGTGGCATGAAACAAACAGCCCAGATCTTTTCCAAGCTGTTCCTGCTCCCACTGCATAACCAAGAGTTTAATAAAATGTGCTACCAAGATGCACACATCTTGCACGCATTCAAGCATTTTCTTTATTAACTTAAGTGATAAACCTGCCCATTCAATACACATGTTCAAATGCAAGCAATCTTGACCATCTGAGCCAAAATCTAATATAAAAAGACAAAGTGATTTTCAGACAATGATAATAACATTCAACATACTCTTTCCCCAGTTCAAACATAAGAAGATGGAGCAAGATTCCTACAATCTGCTGGCTCACAAGAGAGAAGAAACTATTGTGTGGATTTGAACTCTAATGTGCTGCCTTTAAGCATTTGGTGGTACTCACTACTGCTTAAGAAGATATTTAGAATTCCAACATGAAAGGTCTGTTTCATATTTTAAGCCCAATAAATCTCGATCACAGCTCTCAATTGAGACAGCAGTCTGGCAAAACTACATGGACAGCAGACACTTTACTGCGGCTCTTTCTCCCCACTCAGCCTCTCCCTCCCCCACCTCCCTCAAATTTAAGTTTATTGTTGCCAGAAAAAACAAGAAACAGCATATCTGAAATTTAATCTTCCTTAAATTTGCAGAGCAAGCCTACAGAGAAGATTAACCATATAAGCAGGGCATACTTTCTTATTCCTCTTGGGATATGTGTCATGCTTTTCCCCCACCCAGTGTTTTCTGTTGTTATTGATCATCAAGTCTCATCCCTCAGCCAGGCCAATCTTAGCAAAGTTAGTAATCTTTTTTGGGGTAGGATTTTTTTTCTCCTTTTTAATACACCTTTGCTATGAAAATAAAACTTGTTTGACGCAGCTGCTGCTGGGGAGATATTGTTGAGAGATGAATATGGTGGTAGAAGACAGCAACTTATTGACGCCTAATTAAAACACACTAATTACAGTGAAATCACTAAGGGTGTTACAAAGCACAACTTTTCAGTATAATTCAGAGATTTATCTAATTAAAGCTTTCAGCTGGCCCAAGAAGCAGACAGCTTTTCTGTCCCTCTCCTTGCCCAACAACACTCATCTGACAAGGATACTGAATAGATACCTGAAGGGTAGCTGGGTGTTACAGTGGTTTTGACTGGTATTATTCTTTTTCTGAGACCAAAACCTGCTCAGGCAAGATCTGGACCCTGATGAAGCTTGTGAAAACCCTCAGGTAACCTCAGAGAGTTTTGGGAAATAGGTAGATTTATGGAGTTGAATCAATGTTATTAATGGAGCACTTGATGATTTTCCTGGTGATTATCACTTACAGCTTAAACAGAGAGGGTGTTAGAATAACCTGTGAAGTATTGAGGTTCCCTTGTTCTCACTGGAGGGGCATTCCTCAGGAGAGCTACCAGTGCAAGTACAGTCAAAACGTGGCAGCAGAGTTTGCCAGCAGATTGATGTAGTTGTTTCATTTCAAACGACAGAAAGTTAGCATTTAGTTAAGCAGGAAGGAATACAAAGACTGAGACGTGTAAAATGTAAGTGCAAGTGAGTTTTCTTGCATAGATTCACTGCTGCTTACATGAGAAAACACAGCACTGAACATCTCACACTCATCACAGGCTAACAGAGGATACAGGTTTGCATCACCTAATTCCTAAATCAACCTTTTAACTTTCCTCTGACTGAGACCATTTCTCTGTGGAAGCCCTGGTTTCAATACCCTCAGAAATTAATTCTCTATCAGAGATAAGTTATTACTACAATCAGAGGCTACACTAAAAGCAGTAACATCTTGTGTAAGCATGTGTAGGGCCAAACAATTTCAATTTTGGCAGAAAAAAAAAATGGCACACTAACTACCACTTCAAATGTTGGCTCTGATTTACCACACCCATATGGCACATGCGAGAACACGTGTGAGTCCAAAAGAACAGGAAGAAAAGAAAACCTAAATCCAGTTTGCTTAAAAAGAAAACCTAAATTCACCCAGTTTGTTCTTCAAACTTTCTACAGATCTGGATGCAGAACTTCAGTTTTACTTGCATGACTGATTTAACACTATGTGAGGAAAAACTCATGCTGCCCATGATTTTGGCAGTTTTATAAGGCGAGCTATTTGTGCTCAGAGAATAATCACAGGGGCCAGTTAGAAAGGCTGATCTGACTGTTAAGGGAAGGCCCCTACTCTGGAAAAGGGCCAACTCATAGCAGCTCTTCAGTTTGTGCTTATTTCCCACTGAAGAGCAGATCCCATAGCAAAGGGGATTTGAGCACGAGGCTTCACCCAGAAGTGATTCCCGGGGCCTTCATACCGGCACAAAAGTGGGAATGCTCAGAAGTATTTTGAAGTAAAGAGGAAATAGGTGATACCAAGATCTTGGGCCCTACACATCTCCATCTGGACCATTGCAGTGTCATGAAGAGCTGTGGAGAGAGTTCAGCTCACCATCTGAAGGTTAATTTTGTAACACACAAGGAAATTACACATAGGAGTAACTCTATATGCAGAGTGTGAAGAAAGTGGTCTGCTTTCCACCTGGCCTGATTTGTCATGTCCTTCAAGTATCCTGAAAAGAGAGACTTGCAAGGAGGTGCAGAGAGGATTAATTACATATCAACTGAGTAAAAACCCAAACCAGATTACAACAACCATCTTTCTTCCAGCTGATGACTGAAAGAACCCTTCCAGCTTGTTTTGGGCTCTGGGTTTTGGTTCTGATTTGTTTTTTTACTCGAATATTCGTCGTCCTCAAGGTTTTAGTACCAAACACAAGAACTTCAAACCCTTTCATTTTATGGCAAATATCACTTCAGTCCAAGAAAAGTGTGACTGTCTCTACTCCATTCCTGTCACAATTTGATGCAATTTTTTATATTAAAAGTAATGCCACATTTAATGCAGAATCTATTTTTTTTTCCCAGGGGAATTATTTAAATCATAGAATGCTAGTGGGATTTTCCTTTTCTCTTAAAGGCAGAAGAGAATGAAGGAAGAATATGGAAATCATAGTTTTTTCCATTAATAGTTTTCTTGGAAATATTCTATCGCCTACAGGCTGTGGTTTGCAAAACAATTTTTCTTTTAAACCATCTAATAAAAAGAAGGGGGCACTCCTCTTAGCAGAAATAAAGAACCCCAAAGAACTTTTTTTTCTGATCAGCAGCATTCAGAAGTCACTCAGATTACATGTTTTATAAAGCTGTTACAGTACCACAGGCCAGATTAAAGGGAATTTTCTAAGTCCTATTTCTCCTTAGATCTAAATCTGCCTTTAGATGACCTTGCTGATTTATTCCAGATCATGAGCATGCTCAACACTCTTTTCTATATATTTGGTAGAAGCCAGTGAAATGGAATGCAGTATCAGAGCTGCCCTTATTTGTAATTTGTCTGGGAGGTGTTCCTATAGATGATAAGCACAGCGCTCCCCTTTTGGTTTTTTTTTTGTTTTTTTTTTTTTGTTATGCTTTTATGAAAGGCTCATCTAACTTATTGATATCCTGAATAGGTGTTCCATTATAAAGGACATGGTGTTTTTGCTATTGTAATATTGTGAATTTTTTTTTCTGCAAAAGGTATTAAGTTTTTGAACTTAAAACTACTAAGAGGGGAAAAAAGAGAAAACTCAAAGAATTAAAAGTAAAGAGAAACAGCTCTTTCTCTGGAATATTTTTCTCTTTTTTTACCAGAATCATTCTATATTTAGATGGCATTGGTCCAAACACAGTCTTTATTTCTAGACCTTACATCACTTTAATTTTAAGTGCCTTGTCCTCTATATCTGAGAGTCAAAAAAGCAAGACTCAGAGAAATACAATATTTAGACATGACAAATCGTACTGTGATGCTACTGTGCTGTTTCCATGCAGAGTTTTTCTTACTTCCAGAACCTAGATCTCGCAGGATGATAGTTCCTCAGAAAAAAAACATGTTTCTTTGTATCTCTTAATTCAGCCTAGTGGCAACAAAGTGGGGATTTCAAAAGGCATGGAAGAAACAGGACTTTTTACAAAAGCATGGGTCAAATAAAAGGAGAATCCTGCATGTGATGCCCTTAAATTTCTGTCTTTTAGAAATACTCTGTTTACAGATTAGTTACTGGTATTATTGTTTTTCCCACAACCTGACATTACAGAATTTAGCTTTCCCAAAGGAAGACCGACGATGCTCCACAAAGATCCACAAAACCCACAGATCCACAAGAAGGTGCTGAAAAGTTTTGTAACAAGTACAATCCAAATTAGAAATGGCCATGGCAACAAAGAGAAGGAGAGGCAGAGAAGTTAAATGCTTAATGCTCACTAATGCACTCAAACATATGATCATAGCTATTTTCCCCAGCCCACCATTTTCTGTCATTATAATAATTACAATATTAAATGTCTTTGTGTTGGACTGAGGGAATGCCTCTGTTTAGGCTTCTGTTTAAATGATTGTTGGAAGTGCAGTTCTCAGCCAGCAGACCACAGCACTAAAGCCAGTGTTTGCTGAGCACTGTATTTGAGCTCTGTTAGGAACTATTGGGGCAAGAGTTTTTAATACATATTTTAGACTGAGTAATTTTCAGAAAAGCAGTCCATGACCTTGTTGACTGTGAAAGGCAAAGGAAAATTTTCTTGTGAAGACAAATTTTGCAACCAGAGGATTGCAGCACCATATTAATTCTGAGTGCCCAGGATCCCCTGGGCATGGCTTATAGGAAAATATTGAAGGTGTACCTTGGGAAACCCAAGGAAAGAGATAATCCTAATATAATTTCCTGTATTGTGTTCAGCTCAGATATGAAATATATTCATGACAGACAGATGACCAAATATAAGAATTAATGTCACAACCCACAATGATATATATAATATTTCCACTTATATCCAATGTTGACGTAAATTGGAATAAGGGTATAGCTTCAACCCATTGTTCATGAAGAAGAATAAGGTGCACATCATACAAGAGAAAAATAAGTGTATTACTGATGGCAGGAGTTCTCTGACCCAACCTTCAGAGCTGAACATCCAGTCTACCTTGACACTATGAACACACTTGGAGAAGGCAGCAGCTGTGTCTAAATAACTGCAATTTGCTACAACACCGGAAGATAGAAAAGATGAAAAGCTCTTCAGAAAACATCCCTAGTATTATGTCATTAAAATGTTTTTCAGTTAGTGATTCAAGAAATTAAGACTCTAGAAAGATGGCTATGGCGGAGGACCGGAGAACCTAAACCTATTACTGAAACCCAGGAAGGAACCAGAAAATATACACTTGTTTTCTCTCTCTTCTTTTAACTTGCAATTTTCTTCCCAGCCGAAGAATCATCTTCTTTCTCAGCAGATCTGTAACCTTGTCCCAGTGTGTGCCCTTATTCTTTGCCTCCTTACATACCTGTTCCATTTTTTTTTCATCTTCAGCTTGTATTCGCTACAGACTGTGCAACGCACCAAAGGCTGAGTTCACTGGGTGGGTTTGGTCCAAAGTGAGGGATGGAGTGAGTCCTTTCACTAAGAATGCTCATGGCAGAGCCAAGATGTCCTTTCTGAACTTTCTATACTCAGTGCAACAATGCAGGTAGTCACACTTTTTCAACCAAAGCACTTTTCTGCAAAAGAAGGGAAAGGCCTCTCCTGAAATGGATCCTTTCGGAGACATGTTTTGTTCTGGTTTTTCTCTTGTATATAGGTAAAGGAGCCCAAAATATTTCCACTATGTTCCTGAAAGACAGGATTTTACAGGAACATTTAAAATAATTGGAAAATAAAGCTGGACTTCTCAGTCTTCAGCTGTTCTAGCTGAACCTTTCTGTTGATATTTGCAAATAAAGCATTTCTTAAGTTTTTCTATTGCATTTTCTTACAGTTTTTCTAATCAATCCCAGTTCTAAGAGCTAGGCCTTTGGGCTGAGGAATCAAGGAACCTTCTGGTGACAGTGAGCCCAAAAAGGCCGAATTGTCTCAGAGGCTGGTCAAAGATCTTTGCATTCTCATAGATCTCTCCTGGCCTCAGCTTGCTGCTCCTCCAAAGCCAGCTCTTAGCAGTTCTGCTCCGGAGCAACCATGCAGACAGCGTATCAAAAGAGGCTTTCAGCAGCCTGCTCTTAAACTTGGTTTCCACATAGATGGGAAGAAGACATTCAGCTCTTTATTTTACGCCACCGAGGGCCTTGGGCCGCATTGTCTTGAAGAACCTCTTCAAGTACTGAGAGTTGTTGAAATTATCCGAGGCTTTCTGGTTGCTAAAACATTCGCTCCCATATGCTGAGTTTCCACTTTGAAAACCTTGCTCATTCTTTCCCGCATCTGGCATAGATTTCCAGGGGGGTGGGGCGGGCTCTGCGGTCGGCGTGAGACGAGCCCGGCTTCGCAGCTGCTCTTTCCTTCCTCTGACAATGCAAAAAATGTCTTCAAGGAGGGAATCCCATTTAACATGCAAGTGGTGATATCAAAGATGCTTCAGCTTCTCATCCTCTCTGTGACAAGCAAATAGTGCAGCTAATATTAACCCATGAGCTGCCCTCCTCCAGTCTGCACTCCTTCTCTTAACTTCTGTCGTGATTGAGCTCAGTGTAAACACCATAAAATTAGAATGCAGTTTAGTAATTTATAGTGAACAATTGTTTTTGGAGAGCTTCATCCCCTTTGATATATTTTTTTTCCAGACAGCTTTGATTTTTACACGTCCATTTACATTCAGTTGATATGTGCCAAGTAGAATTCCAGTCACAGAATATTTTTCCCTACCTTTAATAGTATTTCTGCATCCTGGCAAAACTGGCTCCACAGAATGTTTTGCAGTAGGGTAAAAAAATCATTCAAGGGTCAGGGTACTGTCCATACATATAATAGAAACACTGAATGTTATGATCTAAACAGAAGGGACAGAGGCACCAACAGATGCTAAAGTTTAATCAGAGTCTCTTAGAGAGCTTATGTAGCTAAAACTTAAACCTAACTTGAGAACAATTAGGTGTAGCAGACCTCAGCCTTGCTATGTTCTTCATGGAAAGGGATTTGCTTATTTAATTAGAATATAAACAAGATAAAAAGATTGCATTTAGCTGCAGGTGGGCAAGCATTTTTAAGAACATAAACCACAGCCATATTGTGTCCAAAGAGGGATTTTTTTTTCCTATACCTTGCCCTAGTTCTTCAACAGAAACATTATTGATAACAAGTCACCACTCTTTAGGGCATCTGTGGAAACTGCTGGTGTGGGGTCTCTGTAGGCAGAGAAGTAGCCAAGGATCAGTAACATGGTTTACCAGGACCCTCTGTGTATCAGAGTTGGAAAGGACCCTCAAGGATCATCAAGTCCAACTCACAAGTGAATAGCTCATATAGAGATGGAACCCCCAGTCCTGGTGTTATTGACACCATGCTCTAACCAGCTAAACCCATCTCAGGGTCACATAATCACCTCCCAGACCAGGGTACAGACAACTCATTTTTGATCCTCCTAAAAATTTCACTGAGATGCTGCTGACCTTACCCAAAATATACTAATGAGATGAAAAAGAAGAGAAAATTAAATGTATTCCATGCATGGGCTGAGATGGCAGTGCAGTTTCTCCAGTCCATGCAGAGTGAGGATTATCCTGAGCTTAAAGGAGAAAACTGATGGAATGGGTCAGGTTTAGCTGGGGGGGGGGTGGACTTTGCTCAGCCAAACTTTAGCTAGATCTCCCTGTCAAGATTAGACCCACAGCCAGGACACTTCTCTGGGCATGTCAACACAGCCACAGAGCAGCAGCTGATCTGGGCATTTCAGGAAGGGGCTTAGGGCACACTCGGGGAGAAGCACTGAGCACTGGGGCTAAGGGTGGGGGGTGGAGTAGGGATTGCAGAGCAGTGTCCTTGGCTCCTATTTAACCCAATTTCTTCCCAACCCATTCCTCTGCACAGCCCTGGGCAGTGGGGAAAGCATCAGCACCGTCAGGCAGGTCTGACATCTGTCCCAGGACACAGCAGGAAGCAGTGGAGATTTTCCTTCCTCGTGCTCCCACAGCCCAGCTGGGCCCAGCTGGCCCTGCACACCCACAGGACTGGGAAAACAGATGAATTACAGTCACTTAGACTACCTGAATTAAGCACTGAGGGTCTAAGTGCTTTAGAGGAGTTTTGCCTTTAGAATAGTTTTCTCTGCCTGTTATTTCTCAGCAAGAACATATTTGATCCAACTGCTAGCCCAGCTTATTTTCCATGGGGCTATAATTTTCAGTGCCTTTCTACCAGTGCTTGTTATCTACTTAGACAGGAATGCCTGTTTTTTTTTTCCAAACAATGTAAAAACTATACAAGCAAGTGGATCCAAAAAGCTGGTACAAAAGATGCATAAATGTCAAGCTACCCCTATGCACCAAGCAGCAAGTCTTGATTACATCTATTGGTTTTTTGTTATTTGCACCTGAATTTAAGCCAGAAGTGTTACCATGGTTGACCAATTTTTAAGTGAGGAGAGACCATCTCCAGGAAAAAAAAACTTTAAAAAAAACCCCTTAATATAGCAATGATCAAACGCATGCAGTGCAAGGAATTACTATCTGCCTGTGAATTGCTCAGCCTGGAGGGATCTCAATGAGCCCTGTGTGACTGAAGATAAATGTATTAATTTCTCTGTTTGCTTCTACTGGAAAGATTATTTGTGGATAATTTCTGCAGAGGTTTTCCCTCCTTGGCCCTTCCCAAGCTGTTTATTCTTCGTTGTATGGAACCTACCTCCTGCTATTGTGAACGTGGAGCAGTTTGATTTAACATCTGCTAATTACTCTATGTGGTTTCCTTATACCTAAACAAACTTAAAATTCTACATCTCCCTCATTCTCAGTGACAGAGTGGTCACCTCTTGTTCAATAACAGAGTTTAACTCATAAGAACACACAGCTGAAGCTGAAATGAATCTTCACAGAGTGAAATAAATTCATTAAGAAGAAGATTAAGGATGGCTCAGTGTTTGTGCCTTTGGTTTGGTTTTTTTTGTTTGTTTTGGTTGGTTTGTTTGTTTTTTGGGGTTTTTTTGATGGTGATTGTTTGTTTTATTTGGTTGGGGTTTTTCTAAGATATTCAGGTATTGAAATCAAAAGTGAAAAACATATTCCTCCCTTTTACACTCTTCTTCCTAACAAAAGTCAGACCATTTCAAGGGGGAGAAGAAGTAGTAAACAAAGAATACTTCTTGCTGATGGGTCAGTCACAGTTTTATGTAGGCTGAAAAGTAGATTGCAATCCTGTGAAACAGCAGCATACTTTTGTTCCTCCCTCCCTTCCCCCATCCTGAAAACACACATGGCTTGACAAAATGCCACTAGAACGTGCTTGAAAACAGTGATCTCATTGTGAAGGCTGAAAACTTAGGGCTCAGTATAGCTGGATGATTGAGAAGCACAACATGCTCAACAGATGTAAAAACTGTATAATTCATGACTTTCTCAAGTGGGGAATGAGCTTCCACAGCCAGTTACTAAACCGCTGCAAGAGGTGTAAAATATCCAGCGATTTCCTACGCGAGTGCACCAACTATTTCAGATATGCACATACTACTTGTGAGTTTTGGCCAGTGGTCACTGGGGTTATTTCTCTCT
Organism: Hypocryptadius cinnamomeus; assembly: GCA_013400635.1. Taxonomy (NCBI): domain Eukaryota; kingdom Metazoa; phylum Chordata; class Aves; order Passeriformes; family Zosteropidae; genus Hypocryptadius; species Hypocryptadius cinnamomeus. The sequence goes on from VYZP01025124.1 coordinate 27,222, forward strand.
GCTCTGTTCCGTGCTTGTTTTGGGGTATTTTAATAAGAGAGGAGAGACTCAGCATTTTATCCTTCATTTTCCTATCAAATGGCAGGAAGGTGGGGGGAAGGGAACAAGCAAACAAACTCCAAGCATCTTAAGTCCAGAGAAAACTTAAAAGGAGATTACAAACCTCGGACTTCCCACTTGTCTTAGTGAGCTGGCAGGAAAGCCAATTTAATCCAACTGGGTTTGTTGCTCCCTTGGGTCTGCAATCCTGCACAGACCTCCCTGGCAGGCTCTGTAATTTTGGAAAGTTGACTGAGGCTCGCACGATCCCTTTTCATATTTTTTTCCAAAGAATTTCCATCCCTTGCTTTCTTCTGAACCTCAGAACCCAAAGCAATTCATTTCTGAAACTTTTTTTTTAAATTTCCATATTTTCTTCCTTTAAGCAGCTCTCTCTGCTACTGCACATAGTTTCTGCAGGGCCTCACAGGGGAAGACTGCTGAAATTTCTTGCTTCCAGATCCAGCAGGCAGCTGGAAGACATTTTACCTTTCCATGCTACAGGTTTGAACTGTGTCAAGGCTGCTCTGAATCATGCCCAGAGGACTTCTTGCTCACTAAGGACTGTCATTCCCATCCTGGCTGCACTTTCTCCAGCTCCAGACATATTCCCCCAAATAGGAACAGCCATTCCCACCTTTCTAAAACTACTTTGTCTCAATGCTCTTAATAGAACTATGTGCCAGAAAAATAAAGAAAAATTAATAAGTGCATTAGTACAATCCTGGGTGAGAGATTGCCAGCATCTGGTCAGAAAATAGGGATTTAGCCTGGGAAACAGGAGAAAAAAATATATATCAACCTTGGCCCACCAGCTGTGCCCCAATATATATAAGTTTTGAAAGAGGATCTCTTCACAAGAAGAACATGAACGAGACAATGTCCACCACCTCCCAGAGTTTTGAAGAAGTCTTCCCAAATCAATATGCCTCTTTCATTTACACTGCAAAGAGCCTTCTAGGCAGCTCCCCAGCTGTCACAGCTGTTGGCAGGTAGAAGAAGATGGAGCAGGAGATAAGGGTAGAAGAGTGAATGTTCCTTTTGGGAATATGCAACCTCTGAAAGCAGAGGCTGATTTAGAGATTTCATTTGGCACCTGTCAGAGGTTATTGTGATGCTCCCAGTGGCTGTCCCTCAGCATTAGTTTATCACTGCTGCCATGCAGTAGCTATTTGGGACAGTATTTTCACGCAAAACCTCACTTAAAAACTTGTAGCTTCCCCTCCCTCTTTACTGTTTTGGGCAAAAATTTCTCATACTCACTGAATGCCCAAAGTGCTTTATTATTTCTGGCCACATCTGAACACATCCACGTGTAAAAAATCATAGGTAGTCCAGCTGTTACATATGGTTAAATTCTTTGAGATGGAATAAATCATCTTCCCTTCTCTCCTCTCTCTCTTTTTCTAAGGTTTCAGATTTGGCAGGTACCTACTACTGAATGCTGAACTCTTGCCTTGTCCCAGTCAAAGAATTTTCATTTCACATAACACAGGAACAGCATGTCAGGTGTAGTGAAATTTAACTATGCAATTAGTTTTCCTTTTTTCACTTTGACCTCATGGAAACAGAGCAAGGTGCTTGACTCCAAGGAGATACAGGTCACAATAGACAAATAGTCTCACTGGCTGGCAAAGCAAACCTTACTATCCCTGTCCCAGGAGAATGAGGGCTTTCCCCCTCCCTCCAAATAATCTTCCTGCTGCAGTTAAAAACACCTTTGCCTTTCTCATTTTGATCTCCTTACTCTAATTTAAGAAACAGTCACACAAATTCATGCATGGAACAAACAACTACCAAAAAAAAACCCCAAAAAAATCAGTGAAGATCCTTATCTTTAAGTCAATATTACAGAACTGTAAATATAGACAACCTCCCTGCCAACTCTGCAGGCATGAACATGCCACATTACTGTAGGTGATAGTTTGGTGAGGCTGAAGTAGCAGGCAAAATGGTTGCAGATCTTTGGCTTTCTGCAGATTTCACAAGTTAAGCTGCCTAGTCTGTCATTTGGAGAAACATAAGCAAAAACTAAATGCACGTTTTCTCCCAAGTTTGCGTTAGTATTTTAGATAACAAATAAAAAAGGAAATTTAAAATATTTATTTTTCATAAGATTCCTACCTGAATTCAGCATGTCAATCCATATTCTGCATGTCTATTTCTTGTATTCCATGACCAGGGACACTAACCAGAAAACTGCCAATTTTAACAAAGCTTCTCAACTTTGTCAGACAAACAACTTAATTACCTACATCCTAAAACCTCTGACCTTTATAAACACATTTTTATTGTCACAAGTGACATGAAATACTAAGACTGCAAGACACTATTACTTAGTGGTAATTGTATGTGAAAATTTGTACAATGCAGACATTGCTGTCAAAAAAATCATAAAAACCCTTCATGACTTTCCTGGTTCAGAAAGGACAAGAAACCCAGAAAGAAAAGACTTTAGAGCACAACTTCATTTAGTTGACAATCAAAGTGTATTTTTGCTGTGCCTTATTAGTGAATAGTGACAACACATGCACTAATACACGGCAAGTCCACTGCGGAGGAAGTCATTGTGATATTTTTTTCATTTCAGTGCTTCTACAGTTGAGACGGCTTACACAGCCCAATCACAGCTAATCCACCCCAAAGAGGTTTGCTTGAAGTGTAAGACACACTAGGGAGATGTTTATTTTCATCCTCAGGTTCACTGTGAGAAATCCCTTGAGCTGCAGTTTGGGCAAAACCCAACTGCTCTGAAGTCAGTGGGGTTTGTCCACTCCATTGTGGGCAATGCCATTGACTTCAGTGGAACCAAACACAATTTGTGACTATTTCATTAAAGGAAAGACACACAAAGCTAGCCCTTCCCTGCACATGCAGAATTAAGAAAACAACCATTGCCAGAATTTGCTTGTCATCTGTGTGATCTCTTGAGTTTGTCTCAAGAACAGGGCATATCTCTTTAATTAAGTAAAAAATATAGTGGTTATTGTGCATTTTTGTTCATGTTTCCCCTCTCCAAAAGAGATGCAGTTAAAAATAAGAAGATAGATCATCCATCTCCATGGAAACTAGGAGGAAAAGCCAGTGCTGAAGGATATATTCCACATGAGTTAAATCAAGTAGCTCACGCTGGTGCTTCACCCTGAAGCTGTTGCATTTTCTGACTGTATTACCTGGGCACTGGCTCTCCCCTGGCACAACAGCAAGAGTTAAACCTCCCAGTACAGATGCTTCAAGTCACATCTGTAGGGCTCTCTTCTCTCCCAGAGGCAGGGTTGACACAGGAAGGAATTCTAGAGGACAAAATTGTACTCTGAAGGTGTGATTTGGCAGTTTTGTTGCGGTCTGAAGCTTGGCAGCCTGTGAAATTATCTTGGAGTTGCTGCTACAGTCCAAACAGGTGGGACTACCAATGTTATTGGGGTCCCTGCTGCAGAGGGGACAATGTTAGGGGTGATGTTTCCATCCGGGGGCACTCATCCTCTTCTCAGCCATCTCAAATCCTCACCAAAATCTATTCACTTTCAAGGAACCCTGCCAAACAACTTTACCTGCTAATACTCTAGGTAAGAGGAAAACTGGGGGGAAACAGGGTAAATCATAAAACTCCTAGAAGAGATTTGTCTTCTTGCTGGTTACTTATGTTTGGGAATCTGGAGTAATCTGAAAGGCCTTGCCATTATTTATATTTTTCCTGTATTTATAATCATTTGTGTAAGTATCTGGTGTTTGAGGACAGGCACTTTAAAAGCAAAACTAAACATTGGCTCCGACCCCATTCCCAAATATGCTAAATAACAAAGTCATTCTGAAAGCATGTTGAGACCTTGCTTGGCATTGCTGCAGCATGATTACCCTCCATTCTCTCACAAGGAGAGGTGAAAGTTGGATACTTCAGTCAAAATAAGCAGCCTGGCTTGCTTAAAGACCTACTAAAAGTAAAGACTACTTAAAGACTTACTAAAGTAAACCCAAAATAATGAACTAACTTTGATTGTTAAATAAACATCTTTGAGATTGTTATTTTAACACATCTGGTAACATGAAATGAGTTATTCTGAGTCGGTCAAGCATCCATGTATGCAAGTCCCAAGTCCTCATAGGCACAAAAGAAAGCCACTCCACATTCTTATTTTCCTATTTGCCCTCTGGTTTGGATAATTTTAACCAAAAAGTGTCATTGAGCCTACAGCACTTGTTTAAGTAGGTGATTGAAGAGGAAATAGGCATAAAGGACAAATGAAGAGTAAATCCCTGCAGATTAAGGATGAGGGAATAATTCCTGGGGTCTGCAAAATACTTCCATCATATGGGCAAACCCAAAAAGAAATCAATAATCTTTATTCCTAGAATCACTCAAATTCACAGCAGCCATTCACTGCAGTGCACTCCTGGGGAATTTCACTGCTGGTGTCCAGGTCTGGCAAGAAGCTAAGAGCTGCTCCAAAGGATCTCCTGCACTCAGGGGAACTCTTGTCTGCTAAAAAAGTCATCCAAGACCATCACTGCATGGTGTTGGCCTCTGTTTGAAGAAAAAAGTAAAAATTCCCAAACCCTGTGAGGGTACCTAACCCAAATTTCCTAAAGTGCTTAAATTGACTGAATATATATTAATAATTGCTCTGAACTGAGAGCAATTCAGATATATGACTGTTTAAGTTCATCTTAAAATATTCCAGAGGTGAAATGTCCTGAAAGACAATTAAAGAAATGTGTGTGTAAAGTTTGGGTGAATAAAAACTACAAGGTTCCCATTTGTCAAGAAACAATATATCAGATTATGGCAAATCAGATTATTGTAAGGTCTTTGTGTACAGTAATATACACTATTGGTCTCACACTCAGCTTCCTGTGTTTATAATTTGGAGGCATTATAGAGCTATGAATTCCTCATATTATTTTTAGCTGTCCACAACTTCTGGCTTCTGTAACTCTCAGCAATCAAAACTAATCCTGAAGTCAGAAAATCAGTTGGTAGTATATTAACGTGATTCAAAAATACTTTTGGGGATAATATCTTTTTAATATATGTATCAAAATACATATGCACACAATGTATATCCATCCCACACTAATCTTTAAACACACATGCATTGCAATTCCTCCATTTCCTTTGTATATACATATTTATATATTTTTTATAATCAAAGGCAATATTTAACTTTCATTCTGCTGTAAATCTTGAGGTTACTTTTACAGAATATTAAAGTGACAGTAAATTTTTTACTTTATAGTACCATAAAGTAAGCCTTTCTTCCCTGAAAACCCTAAATTTCATGTGACCTTGTAAATCCTATATTAATTTGTTAGATTTGTGGCCTGGAATAATATGAATGGTTTCCAGAACAGCCCAATCTTCTCTTGAATTGGTGTAACGAGCTTTACTAGCCTCAAACTCAGACCCACCCTTTTTAGTGAATACTATTTCAATGCAGCTAAGGAAGAATCTGCTACCAAAATGCAAGTGGATACTATATCCTGAGGACTTACAGACACTCTTTCCAATATTAATAAATATTTCCCCACAAGTATTTAACTTAGCTATCCTAGCTCATTGGAAAAAAAATCTTTTCCACTTATGCAGTGGAGCTGACACACAGAAAAACTCTGCAGATCTTTCAGACAGATGTCTGCTTTGCCAAAAAGCATCAAATTTTAGATCTAGACAAAGCAGGTTTTTGTCACTAATACCAGTGTGGTCTCTACTTACAGGCTAGGGAAAGATTGCTAATTTGTAAGGTGGCACTATCAGTCCCCTGAGCCATCTTTCTGCCTGTGTGGTGACAGAGAATCAGGGAAGAAAAGGGAAGCAATTCTTTGATGGACCTACCAAGGACTGGCTGCTAATAAAAAATGAAAAAAGAAGAAAAAAAAGATGGCTCTATTGAACAAGTCTTGTGAGTTGTACCTGGTGCTTCAGCCCAGAAATCTCACCACTTACAAGGGAAACATTTTCATTGAAATATGAATATTTTACTTTATTTTATTAATATTTCACACATCCCTACATAACAGGCAATGTCACTCAAGGATACCAACTTAAAACCAGCAACCAGGAGCTAACCCAGTAAAGGCAGAACCACCTCCTGCCTTTTCTTCCTGCTCTGCAGCTACAATTTTCAGAATTCCCATCAAATCAGTCTAAAACAAGCAGCTGGTCCTCTGTGATCCCAGAGAAAGTTAATGACTCACTTTAAACTGTGGTAATTGATAAACATGCTTTTAATTTAAAGTAAAGCAAGTATTTTCTTCACATTTCCAGGACACAGGAAATGCCTAAAGCTAAATGTCCTACATAAATTACTGTGACTAGATAGCTAGACCTGTTTCTATTGAATTTCCTCATCCTGAGTAGCTCCCATATATTACAAAATATGAATCAACACGAGCGAAGGTGGCAAAGACTGGCTCCTAGGGCTGGGTTAATCCCTGCAGTAGCAGGGTTGAAATGCAAATTTATACTAGAATTTGGGCAGCCAACAGAGTAATTCAGGGCTTCTCTGGTACCCCTATACAACACCTGCACCACAGAGGATGGCTGAGCATTGCACAGACAAAGTTGCTCCCTCAGCAGGAGGAGGAGCAGGTTGTTGCATGTTCAGTTTACTCTGGTTTGGGATCACAAGAGTCATGGAATGAGATCTCAAAGCCCTTCTTGGTTTTCTCAATAACTTTACTGCTCTGTTTCAGGGGAATTGGGAGAAAAACAGTGATTCAAGGATGTTACTGGAATTCTGCAGTGACTTGGCTCAGAGTTTAATCCCCATTACCCACAGGTGCCAGGCTGAGATCATCACACTGAACAGAAATAATTGGCCAGAATCAAACGCAAGCAGAAAGAAAGAAATTATGTTATGTTTGCAAAAGAAAGAAAATCCTTTCTGGGAAGCTGTTGCTGCAGAGCTGTACCCAGTGGTTGAGGGCGTGCACCAAGAGATCCTGAAGGACAGACCACAAGTTCAGGACCTGCATTCCTGTCTGACAGGCTGCACTTCCTGTAAGAGACCATGGAAGGTCAGAGAGCCCATCAGCTCCTCACCAGCAAAGATCTGACTCCAATTACACCAGTTCTTGTCTTCCCATACAAGATTACAGATGTGGAATTTAACACAGTGAGAAATCAGTAACCTCAAAACAAACTGCAAAACCTGAGATTGTCTCCTGTTGCTTCTCCAAGAATCCTGAAGTTTAAGTCTTCCCTTTTGTGACAGCCTTCAACGTTAGGCCTGGATTCACCTATGCACTTAAGTTTTTCGTTGCATTCTTGTTTGCTAGGAAAAGCACTGACAGCACTTGAAGAGAGGTGCTTCATCTCTGCCTGGCTCAGGACAAAATTCCATGGAATTCAGTGGCAGCTGAATCCCTGCTGACAGCAGCCCTAAGGCACTGACACTTTGGTGGGTCTATACAGACACAGCCAGATCTTAAAAAACAAGCAATCAGTAAGCAAATACCTCAGCAGCTCTTCTAAGAAAAGAGATGGTAAGGGAACTTTATCGACTGTGTTGACTTTAAGTTGACCAACAGAGGTCACCTGCTTCATTTCTAGCAGGGGAGAGCACTCAGATGCTTCCATGGTAAAGACAAGACATTGCACAGAACAGGATTTTTAACTACAGGTGCTTACAGGTGCATTTTTTTGTTAAACACCAAGTAGTTCTTCTGAGGAATTTCAAGTTCATAACAGGTGGCAGCAGGAACCCAGGACTCCAGTGTTTAATTTGTTGCATACTCCCTTTCTGAGATTTAAGAGCACAAAGGAACCACTAACAAAAGTCAGACTTGCCTGACAAAGCTGTCAATGCTATATGCAGTAAAGGCGCATGCATGACTGTACAACAGGTGTGAAATAATAAAATAATATGTAGTCTTTACACAGGTTTTTCACCCACCCTAAAGCACAGGCCTTGGGAAGAAAAGAATGCACATTAACCACATATTCCAGGAAAGAACTTCCTTGGGATCCCAAGAATTTTTGTTTGTAAATTTGGAAGATGAATATCCAATTCCCAAGGGACTGCTTTAAAAATTTCAGCTGCTAAAACAGTAATAACAAAAAGCAGGGACTCCAAGCCTGCTTTTTAAGGACTCCAAGTCCTTAAAGGACCTTAACTGCCAACTGACAAAATCAATATGAAAATCATATCCAAAATTAATTAGAAAGATTCAACTATGCACTAGCTGCTTGGGGTTTTTTTTCCCATAAAATCAAGCTAATAAGAAGGCACATAAGTAGAACATGTGAAGGACTGACTGATGTAAAAATAAACCACTCCTGCTATAACCAAACACCATTTTAAGGTGCCTGTGCAGTTGCTTTATAATACAGCTCAGTTCTGATCTGTCACTTCAGAGGGGCATTTTTAATGTGTTTTTCTCCATATTGCTTTCTGGAAATCTCAGTGTGGCACCTTTCCTCAACACATGACCCCTTAGAGGAAGAAACATTTGGGACATTTAGTTGCTGCTTCAGTTCCCTGTGATTTTCCCAATTTTGCACAGCGAGGAGGCAGGAGGAGGAGGTGGCACAAGGGCCTGTGAGTTCCTAACACTCTTAGTGATAACCCTCACTTCAAATGGGATTTTAAAGTGCATGGGAAAAGCTGTGGTTACATTTAAACCCTTTCCCTGGCCAAAGACCACTACCACCATGTGTGCCCCTCCCCAGCAGACTGTGTGTGGAGTTACATTAAATTAGCAATAAATTAGCCTTCTTTGCTCGTTTTTGAGCCTCATCCTACTCCTCAAGAAGAGCTGTGCAGGCAAAAGAGCCTGGAGGCAGGCCCAGAGTCAGAGCAGAAATGCTGGTGCTCAGACATCATGCAGGAGCTGAGGCCACAGCCCAGGACAGCTCTGGTTTTTGCCATCATCTGCAATTTCTCAGCAGGAAACTGTGTCCTGGATGTAGCTTTATCACAGGACATCACATGTTTTTTGTAGCTGGGTCTCACAACTTTTCAGCACAGCCTTCACCACCAGGCAAGATGCTGCAGCAGTTTTTGTAGGACAGCCTGAACCAACACCTTTCCAGGATCATGCTCATCCTTAAGTTCACCTGTGCTCCAGGGTGGACAGGAGCACCTTTTTTAAGTGTTCTTTCCCAAAGTTTCTGCAGCCATCCATCCTCATGGCAGCACCTGCATGTGGAGGCACCAATTGTTACGTTCTGCAGGATCCCAGCCAGGCTGTTGCCTCAGTAAATCACCATGGCACCAGACAAATGGCTTTCAGGGAAAAGCACCTAAAGCTGGCATGCATGTCAGCTCAACCATTTTGACATTGGCCATTAGTGTGGGTTCAGACTGAAAGAAATCCAATTTTTCACAGAAAGGAAATCCTGAAAATAATTAGTCTGGCCCTGAATTAAATATTCATTTCGTTCAAACAAGGCTCACTTATGCTGAATTGTGACTATTTTTCCAATTAGAGACAGGTTAACAAAGGGAAGAAGGAAAGAAGAAATGCCGGATGTGTATTTTGGACAAACAAATAGAGTATTTTAATCAAAAAATGGTATACAACCCACCCACCCCCAACAAGGTCTGAAACTTGTGTCTTCTAAATGCTTTTATTTTGACAAATTTCCATTTTCTAGGAGAGGGTCAACCACCAGCTGTGCAGAACTGTATTCATAGGACCCACCGCCCAGAAATAATTGCTACATTGGTACCCAGCACTGAAATAAGCAAAAAGCAGAAAATCAGAGGTGAAAAATAGCAAAAGAGGAAACACTAGGTCAATTAAATCTGCTGCTCTCAGATTCAAGTAGTCTGTGTCTTGGGTCAGGCAAATAATAGTTTAAACTTCTAGCTCACAAAAGGATTCAGGGTGTTGGATAATTAAGCCTTTATGCAAAAAGCCATTGATTTCCGACCTGGGCAGTGATTTCTTTTGCACTGGAAGGGGTTGAAACAGCAAACCAGATTGTGGAGAGCAAATAATTGCAAATGAATAGTGTTGCACCAGCTACATTATCAGATGCTCATGTCCCCTGGGACACTACAAAGACAGGTATTTCTAAAGGCCCACACAGGTAGTAGAAAACACTGCACACAGGCAAGTTGTACAGATGTCTTTAAAAAAAAAAAATCTACCAGGCTGTGAGGGAAAAGGATGGCTTTACTTCTCAAGGTGTTACTTCTCTGTCTTCATTAATCAGCCTGCCAGAATTGCTGCCATCTCCACAGGCTGCACATCCAACAGCTCCACATCCCTGGGCATAGACCCACTGGCTCTAGAATTTAACGCTAAGCATGCTTTCAGCATATTTTTGGCATCCTGAAGAAAAGTTGCAAGGTTGCCTGCCTTCTGTTCTTAAAACAAATGGGATTGTTCCATATTCCCAGAATATGGGGTATTTATCTCATAACAGTGCCGTATTACAGTGATGTATGTTCACAATAAAAAAATGCTGAAGTGATGTATTTCCTAATTACATTCTCAAAGAATTCACATCCAATGCTAGCATCTGAAGCACCTCCCAGAAGTAATAATAGGGGTCCTCTCCACTGGCCTGGGAGGGAAAATAAGCCCACAAGTCATAGAAAATTATATTTAAAATTCTTTCTAGAGGGTAAAGTGCCCTCTTAGGTGGCTCTTGGATAAATGGAAAGGAGCCCACAGGATTCCTGTTGTTAATTTTGACAGGGTTTGGATCTGTCCCTATTGTTTCATTAAAAACTGGAAATAAGTCTTGTCTACTCAGATAATTTGAACCATACTGTAGCTATGCAAGTATAATTCACTGCAGTCTGAGCCTCCTGTGGGGATAGAGGCATAAATTCATATTATGTGAAAGGGACATAATCCATAACTGCATCCACAAGATGGCTCTGGCCAGAAGAACATTTATTGATCAGAAAACCACCTGCCTTCCCCTTTCCCAACCCAGTCATGCACATGGCACAGCAGCTGCTCGTCGGGGCCCTTCTTTCCCACACTCCTCCTAATCTGTGCCTATCACCCGTGAGCATGCACACAGAGCCCTTCAGCTCCCATTTGCAAGGTCTCTCTGCTAATCCAGAAAGTCAGGACATAAAATAAAAAAAAAAATTTAAAAAGGAAAAAAAAAAAAAA
>VYZP01025124.1:38395-84581 GCA_013400635.1 Hypocryptadius cinnamomeus
AAAAGGCAAGCAGCCAAAATATTTCACATAGACTTGAACTGCTGATGCTACTTCTGGATATGGCCTGTGTGCCCCACAATGGGCATCTCTGACACATTCCTTAAAAGTAAGGAAGTGCTTGAGTGCCTAACAGAAGGACACATCTTAAAACCAAAAAAAAAAAAAACCCAAACATTGGAAAAATAAAAAAGACCTTGGCCAGTTGCCTTCTGATCTGAGAAACCCAGAGAGGTTGTAGAGGTTTTCACCTTGGAGATACTCAAAAGTTGTCTGGACAGAGTCCTGAGCTGTCAAGTCGAGGTGATGCTGTTTGAGCAGGAAGGTTGAACAAGGTGACACTCAGGGGTCCTTTCTAATGTCAAGCATTCTGTGAAAAAGGGACTTAGCCCAAGTCCATATGGGTCTTTGGAGACATCTCTAATATTCTGAACAAAAGCAGTAACTGGGCATGTACCATGATTATTTCCAAATCACTGTCTCATTTTCTCTCCCCCACTAAAATTCAAAGTTGCCTCCTATAAGCTTTAAAGATTGTTTTGAAATAACTGTCCAAAAATATACACATGTTGTGCATAGCCCTGCAGAGCGTGCAGCAAAGCAAATTATAGTCTGGGGTGGATGAAGGAAGCTGAATCAAAACATATCTCTGTACAAAATGCTTGTGGCTTAGCAAAAGTGGTCTTTTTCTTTCCTCTTGTGGTTAAAATATATTGTGTTATGAGCCAGTGTCATGCCATGAAGCACAGAGAAGAAACCATACTGGTTTTTTAAACAGAGAGTTTTGGGACCAAAGCTAATCCACAGAAAATTCCAAATACCTTTGAAATGGAAGAGTTACACTGCTGTCTCTCTTCAGATGTCTGACAACAGCCTCATACTAAATTTTATCATCATGCTCACAACATTATATTATGCACAACATTATGCATTTTAACAGCATTCAGAGACAGGGAGAGGAGAAAACATCTCTGAATTCTGACCAGAGTCCATTCCAAGCAAATTTAAAAGGTCAAGTTTTACTCTCAAACCAACCAATAAACAGGTGCAGCTGCAGGTTGTGCTCGTTCAGAACACAACCACATTATCTCAGGTACAGATATTTGAATATCATGGAGTTCAGTGCAGGCCAAAACTCACTGGTACTTTGACCTGACCCCACTAAAACCAGTCTGTGGGGTTTCCAATGCCCTGGGTCTCCCAGTGCCCTGACTGCATTGTGATCAGCCCCCAGAGAGGGGTTTTTTTAATACCTTAGGTTCATATTTAAGATCTAAACTTGGTCTCTGTGGTTCATCATCCGGACATGAAAGCCTCTGTCTTTCAGTAAGAGCAAGGCTGAACAATTCATACTGGTAATAGCAATTTCTGCTGTGAAAATGGCCTGGATGCTGTTATGTTTCCAGGTATCTTCCATAAGATAATCTATAGCACCAAATGCAGCTGGGTGCTCAAGCAAGCAGCAATAATTATTGTATCATGCACCAAACTGGAAATAATTTGTTTCCCCCGAGAGTCAGGTGTGCCACAAGCCACTTGGCTGATCCCCCTCATACAGACAGGTCACATTTGAAAGGTTCCTCACAAGGAGTCATTGGACAACTTAGTTAAAGTATTTGCACCAATCACGTGGCCTTAACTTCTGTTTTGGCACCTCACCTCCCTGCATTCCTAGTGTTCAATAGCTGGCTGTGATTTTCACTCCATTCCACATTAAAAGGTGCCAGAATACAGCTCCAGAAGGACAGAATATACAGTCTGCTTATTTTTAATAGGTGATATTACTCCAAGTACAGTTCTTCATGGATTTGTGTAGTACTGCATTTGCATATCCTCAAAACAATGAAGTTTTCTAAAGTAAAGAAATAAAAATCAAATCTTTTACTTCTCTGGTACAGTCACCATTCTAGTCCACTTGGACTAAAATCCATCCTCTCTCAGCAATCTGTGTTTTGCTTTAGATTTTTAAGACTTAATAACAAAAAAAATTCTTTTAGCACAATTAAAAAAAGCCAAACCAAAATGACCACAGCTCAGCTTTAAGACTGATGTCTAAAAAATTCAAGAGTTTCAATATTCAGCATGGCTTTCTCTAGGTAAACATGGCTGGGGAGGGGGAGTTGCAGTTCCTTTTTGTTTGTTTGCTTTTTAGTTGGTGCAATAGTAGAGCAGATAGATGAGCAAAAGCTTTCTCAGAGCATCCCATGTCTTGTGCTACACTATATGGTATGCCCATTTCAGAGGCAGCCAACTGGTTTTAATCATCCCAGTAGGAGACCATCTTATTCCTAGCAGAAAAGCTTCAGGAGAAAAAAAAATAAAAGGCAAAAAATGATTTTAAAAATGAGAAAAAACTCCAAGCTGGCAAAGGCATCATTATCCAGATAAAGTTTTACACTGGGGTCCATCTATTCATCCATTGCTGAATGCTGTCCTGTGGGAGTCAGTTTATGCAGAGAAAACAAGGGTCACCTCAGGGTCCTCCCCAGCATCCCCAGAGCATGGCTTTGCTTGCTTTGGGCTGTGCATGAGCAACTGCTCAGCACAAAAGGACAGCTGGATTTGTCTGAAAGGTGTCTCTGCACTAGCACCATGAAAGAGGCTGCTTTGTGCCAAACTACAAGTTAAAGGCATTTAGCTCACAGTTAAATCCAAGAATGCATATCTAAAAAAATATATATTTATGAATTTATTACCCATAAATACATAATCTCTCAAAATCTCCTGCCACACTCAGCTCCCTGTCTCCCCTCATTTCTGTCTCTGTGGAGCAAGAATTGGATTTCTCATCCTGAAATGGGGCTTAGGACGCATCCTTGGGGCAAGGGAGGGCCAGGCCAGAGCAGAGGAGTGTCACTGGGACACTGGTGACCCTCAACAACAACTCTAGCACTTTTTACGCTCCTCTGATTTATGCCAGAGGCTTGGTTTGCCTTTGAAGAGGATGGCTTTAAAGTTCCACTCAGCTTTCCATTAAGCAATTAAACCACATCTTCTGTTCTCTAGATCTGTTGGATGTTTTAAACAGATTTATTTCTCAAAAAAAGTCACTGAGTCACTGAAGGTGAAATGATTTCCCACTCTGGAAAGTATTATCTCCCTAGAGTACCTACACAAGCTCCAGTGTAATTCTCTACACCCTGTGCCTGCAGTACTCTTGTTGAAACATCTGAGGCCCAAATTTATGCTGGAACATGTGCAATAGGAGACAAAATTTGGCTCCCCAAGTGTGAAATAGCTCAGTTGTCTACTGACTCTACATCAAAAAAAACAAAAACATCAGCTTCTTGGAAAGGATTAATTTTAAAAACCCAAAGTAATAAAGAGGTGAGGAAAGAGAAAAAAAGAAAAAAAAACACTTCATTTTTCACAGCCAATATCCATTTATAATGCTCTGTTGAAAACACTGACATGTGATAAACTTCCCCCAAAATAAAGCAAAATATTTTCTGCTATCTTGAATTTATCTTTCGTCTTCCTAGCTAATGTTTATAAAGCAGTTGTTGATACAATCAGGCTTAATTACAATCTACAGGAGCAATGCTCATCATACCATCTGCACTCAGGTACCTCTGAGAGACAGCAGGAGCTAAGTTCTGCATTTGACTGGAGCAGCAGCAGCTTTTATGCTTATTTTCCGTTTATATTTAAAAAGAAACCAGACTTAGCTTCCCAATACTCTGACAGAAATGAAAACAGAGATCATTCAACGAGATTTGAATCCAGAAGCAAAACCAGAACCGTTCTGGGGACCCTGCAGGACTCTGGGCTGGCGAGGAGCGGCTGCTCCTGCTGCACATTCCCAGCCAGGCAGCCTGTGCAGTCACCCAAGCCTGGGGAAAGGCAGCTTTCCTAAAGGTGCAGCCAAACCTGCACCACAAAACCCCTGCTGACAACCCCAGGCACACGGTTCCAAGCGCGGTGACATTTTCCTGGCTCGAGTGTGAGCGTAGATGGTGTTTAAAGAGAGCAAATCACCCACGGTCTCCGCAGGCAGCAGAAAATGGATTGTTGTGGGAGATGGGAGCAGCGGGACTCACTCCTGAGAACATCCCTCTGTTCCACCACAGAGACACCTCGGTGTCCCACTGAACCTGACTCCAAAGCCAGCTCTTAGCCCTGGCTTTGCTCATCCCTGGAGCCTCCCGCCACGCATTCCTCCCTCCCGTCATAAACAGGGAGAGCAAAGCCCGGGGATTGCTCTGAGCGGAGCTCTGAGTGCAGGGGATAAAGCTGTAGGACCCGATACCCCCTTACATGAAAGCAAGAGATGCCAAAGTCTTAAAGTACTTTGGCAGAAAGCTAGCTCTGTATAACTAAGAATGCAAGCTCTGTGGTTACTTTAATCCCTGGAATAGCTCTGCAGATTTCTGAGTAATATTGCACAGGGCAAGTTTGGCTGTAATTTTTTTTTTTTTTTAATGCATCTTTAAATTACTTACTGGTGTATGGCCCTTTCTTTTCTTATATGAGCTTTCCTCTAAAACATAGAGGAGAGGTGAGGAAAAAAAAAAATTATCTGTCTGAAAGCAACTTCTACTATAGAAAATTTGAATCCTGGGAGAGAAATTAGTTCCAGTAGCTGCCCAAGCAGCCCCATCTAGAAAGGATACATCTGCTGCCTCAAGGAGTTTTTCAAGGAAAGGAACATTAAAAATACTTTTATTCGTTGTATTGCTATTTTTATTGTCATTAATTGATTCTGAAGCTGTCAGAGCTGCACCAGCCTGTTCCTGTATTATTGTCACTCTTCTGTGTCCAGAGAAATAATGTCACGACAGAGATGGAATAGAAAGGGGAATTGGAGTTGCACGAATGGTACAGATGAGTTGGAGTTATTACAGGGTATTTCAGAAATATTCTCTCTTCCCCCCCACCCCTTTCTTCAAACATAGGCTTAGCATCTGAATACGAAACTTTAGTTTAACAGAGAAAAGAGAGAGAAATGTTTTATGATTTCCATATGTTTTGGTACCTTTAAAATAAAGGCATGGTAATACTTAAATAGTATTAAGCTTCAAACAGCTGGTACTGTGTTTGTTACTGTAATCATCTCTCTAATTATAGTGGAATGTGACAAAAAAAAAGGTAAAAAATGGGGTTGCTTTGACAGCTCTGCACTCAAGGGTCCCAACAGGCCACCAATTAGAACGTGGAAAAAGGAAGGAACTTATAAAAACTAATGACTTCTCAGCAATGGGATATAGGTCTATTTTTGTTATAAAAGTTCTTTTTTCCCCCTACAATAAATCTAGCCTCCTTTAGCTACAGCAACTTTATTTAGGTCATGTTCATGATATATAAACAAAATTAAAGATCTTTTTGTCAGTCAACACTTCTCTTCTGTTTTTTCAATTATATCCCCTGGTTTCTATAAACATGCGAAACCTGTCATGAACCTAAAAGTGAGTTCCTGATGATGAATGAAGAATATGCTGATTTCCAGGAGTTCATGATCAGTCTGAAGAGCTTTAGTCAGTGGTTCTGTGTAAATTTGAACAAAATGATCCACATCCAACAGCATTCAGAGAACAGGTTTACAATGCACTTATCCAACCTCTAACCACCATTGAAGATTTCTTTTCTCTCAGACTCAGTGACACCTCTCATGCTTAAGGAAAAAAAAACCCAAATATATACACTATATAACATACATAGTAATGCTGAGCACTACCAATGTTACTTAAGGCAGCATGAAAGAGCTTAACACACAGAATTAAATGCAGAATATGGTCCACTGAGGAACTCAGTTATCCCAGTGCAAGGTTTAATCCAGCTGCACAGAGGTTAATAGGTATCTTTTCCCTCACTCCAGTGCAGTTG
Organism: Hypocryptadius cinnamomeus; assembly: GCA_013400635.1. Classification (NCBI taxonomy): domain Eukaryota; kingdom Metazoa; phylum Chordata; class Aves; order Passeriformes; family Zosteropidae; genus Hypocryptadius; species Hypocryptadius cinnamomeus. The sequence goes on from VYZP01025124.1 coordinate 44,216, forward strand.
GATTTGGCCTAAAGTACTTTCTCTGTAATGAAAAGGGCGTTTTTCCTCTGCTGCATTTCTTTTACTGCTGCTCTGTAGCTTCCATATCTTGTCTTTTCCACCACTCTGTTGTTGAAATTTTAAAATAAAATTACATTTCTAATGTACAAGCATAATAGTATGTGAATTCAAAACTCATTTAAGTGAAGGTAAATAAAGCTTTTAAAATGTTTTCAGATCTTGGTTTTGGTGCTTGTCTGAGTCTATTCCACAATACTTGGCAATTCAATTTTCTGCTTTGAAATTGCACAGAATGTTTTTCCACAGACAAGACTTGCCTAGGAAGTTCAAAGAACACCAAGATTGAACAGGCATTTTTTATTTTTGAACCCCTGCATTGAGGTTATTTGTACCCAGGAGCTCTGCTCAATGACAGCTGCACAATGAGAGCCTCAGCTGGAGGAAGGGTTTTGCTGGTATTGTCTGTCTTTTCAATGTGAGATGGTTCTAGCAAGAACCACTTATCTATAAACACACATGGCATACAAGTAATTTTGGCCTCATAGCCTAAAGACTCCTTTTAATTTAGCATTTAGAAACACAGCTGTTGATGGGAGAGGCTCCTCTTTTTCGGGTGGGGGGTTGATTGGTTGCTCAGTGGCTTAATCCAACTTTACTTAAGAGCAAAGACCCTGATTCAGCCAAGGACTCATGCCTAAATACAATCACTCATATAAGCTGTAAAGTTGTCCCAAGTTTAGATGATGGACTGAAAAGCTGTGAATTCGTAGAAGAAAAATACGCTTACTGTTTATACTCAAATACATGTGAAAAAAATGTATAGGGAGTAATCAAATTGACCTTTCAATTAGATTTTTCTACTAACATTTTCTTATGTTCTTTAAGGCTCCCATTTTCCACTGAACTTCCTTCTCCATTTTGTCCAGATATGATAAAGTCCACACATCTTTGAATGCCTTGCAATGAAAATCAAAAGTAATAGCTTCTTGAAGGTGCACAGGGTTGTTTTCAGTGCTTTCAATATTTGTATTAAAAGAGAGAATGTATAAAGAGATGAGAATGCCATCTTGAATACCTGCTACAATTTAGAATATTCTATAAAAGGCCCATCAGTTAGATTGTCTCATTGGCCCATCAGTTATTAGCATGGAACAATTGTTCAATTGCTCCATTTCTCTTCATGGCATACCTTTGGTCACCAAAATTTTTTGTATTTATATCTGCAATTATAGCAGTGGAAGACATTTCCTAAGGGAAGTCACAGAAATTTAAAAGAATATTAATTTTTAATGACTCACTATTTTCTTACCATTGCACATAATAGGCATTTGGAGAATACATCCTTGAAACTGCTCTAATACATATTTCCTCTTATTTCAAACATCGCAACAGGCACTCAGAAAGCTCTGCAAGAATCTCAAATCTTATCAAGATGCGTTCCTACACTGTAACATTCTTTCCAGTTTCTGCTGTGAGGTTAAAGTCTATGTGGTTTTGGAAGCCCAGCTTGTGAAAGCAGTTCATTAGTTAATGTAGTTTTTTTCCATTAATGGTTTCACTGAACAGACTGAAATTACTGTCAAAAACTAACATTGTATCCTCCCACACTCCGCAGCTTCTTTCCTGTTCCCATGCAGCACTGTGACAGTGACTGACAAAAAAGATTTGTGGGGCACAAAAGTAAAACCCTTTCCTCTATCAAAAGACACCTTGGTCTTATTAAGGCCTTGATTACAAAGGAAGCTGCTTCTGAAGTTGATATTCACACTACATATAATTTTAATCTAAAAGTGTAAGCAGAAGATAAACTCTTAACAAAAACTTAAACTCTTACAAAGCAAACTTGCATAAAGCCACTTGGGAAGCCTTATTTCCACTCAGATCCTGCAGCTGAACCAGTTGCCACTTGTGCCTGCCTGGTGGCCCCCAGGGATGTGCTGTGGGCTCAGTCTGTCACACCCACGGAGCCAGGCACATCAGCTTAGCTGTGCCTGTCTCCCAACAAGCATTAACCTAGAGCAATGCCCCAGCCCAATGGCTTTCAGCCTTTTCTGAGCTCCACACCCAGCCCTGGTGTATGAGGTTACTGTCCAACATGAACAAAATGCAAGGCTCAAAAAGAAACAGATATGCAAAGGGTATTTTTTCCTCTTTTCAAATATGTAGGACTGGATTTTTCCACTAAACCTCCTGGAGATGGACAGATACATCAGAGGTTTCCATGCAACTAGCTAAATCGTGGTTTCTACTTGTTTCACACAGATGGAGCTACGAGAAAAAAAATTTAAAAACCAGAACAACAACAACACAGAAAACATATCAGAGAGGGAATCCGGTCTGCTGGCCTTCTCTAATAGTGCTGCAGCCAATCTAAAGAGGCTCAAATAGGATCTTTTCAGAAAAAAAAAAAAAGAAAAAAAAAATCCAAAAAGCGATACTAAACAACACTGATAGAAACGACAGTGTGGGGAGGGTTTGAACACATTCTGCAAAAAATTTGCCAGAAAAGGCTGACATCTCAAAGAACACCTGCAAGGGGATGTGGTGATTCACACCCCACCATGATGGCACTGATGGCTGAGCTGCCCCTTCCCTCAGCCTTCCCCAGCAGCAGAGCTGTGCCCAGGCTGCTCCCAGGCACCACCTTCCTGGTGTTGCAGGTCTAGCTCAGGGAAGCTATCCCACACAGTGAGCTTTCTTCTCACTTCAAAAGCCATACAACTTTCATTCTTTCCCCTGTTGCATTCCCCTTCCTGCACACACACGTGGTTTTTAACCAAAGTAAAAAATTACATTTTTAAGGGCACCTCTGAGGCCATGCTGTGCACCTCTACCGACATAACGAGTTGGTTACAACAGCACAGATTTGTTCTGCAGCGTTAAAAGAATAAAATCTCAGAGCAAACCAGAGAGAGCTGTAAAAGCAGATACAGGTAAAGCACACAGCTTTACTGAGTGACTAGTTTCTTAGTAAGGTACATCGCTATCCATTTCACCTCCTGCTCAACAGCCCTCCCCTGCCTTGTTCCCCAGCTTGAACTCTTTAGAGGAGATGTTCATATCCAGTTCATAAACAGCTGGAGAGATTTACCCTGCTGTGAAGGAAACTTTGTTTGTGTCACTCAGGACACTTAGCTCCATCTTAATTCCTCTGCTAAGGACAGAAAAGTAGCCTGATGTAACAGTGCACCACAAAAGCTAAATACATATACAGGTGTCCTTGAAATTGCTAGTAAATATGAGATCCTGTACGTAGCTTTTCATGGTAGATTTATAGTTTGAATCACTAAACCTTAAAAAAATGAAGATAAAACCTCTATAGGTATATTCAATCCAAAGCCATTTCCTTTCACTGTGGTTATACAGCTACTTTTCATGTTAAGTTCAGCAAAAATGCTATTGCCTTCAATAATGATTAGAGAGGTGGCAGCAAGGGTTTTCTAATTAAAGCAGATTTAACTTTTGTATGTTAATTACTCTCAGTTAGTATCAATCAAGTAAAGGAATAATGGGGTCGTTTCACATTTAAATCACAGAAGCTTCAAGCATAAGCTGCCTTAGAGGAAATTAGCTTGTAATTTAACAGTGTTATTAATAATTGCTTGTAAATGGTAACAGCCAAGCTGTTGCACAGGCTGTGCCTGGTGGTTACAATTATAAACCATCCATACAAAAATTGACAGAGGTAAATTCTAAATAATCCCTTCTCAGGATTTCAATCTGCTCATTTTGTTTACATCTCCTGCTTTCATAATTAACGTTATCCATCACTGCCTGTCAGCAAGACATTCGTTTCACAGGGCACCGCGATGTGCTGCTCACCGCAGCATCCCTGCCTGTGCTCACCTGCCTCCTGACAGCAGGGGGACCTCCCTGTTCTCCCAGCTGCTCTCTGCTGCACTCACGGGCAATTTCCCAGCGTAAAGAGCTCCTTTTACATGCAGCAGCTAACACACAGTGAGACTCTGGTCGTACCGCAGCCCTAAATGTATCACTATTCTGTGAGAACTAATTAATAGTATTGTCCACTGACATATTTAAACTTCCTTTTGCCTGTGCAGTCTCTATTAATGGACTAAATATATAATCAAGCAACTGGTACATGTCGTCCACAGAAAAAAAAAATACACAGATCTTCATAACGAGCTTAAAGCCTTAAGTTTTTTGTAGTGTTTTCTGAAGGGTAGACAGAATGGGTATGCATCTCACAATTAAATAGGAGTAGTTTGAGGAAGCACATAAAAATTGATATCAAAATGATGTTTACCTTCAGCTGAGCTATAATTTTACCCAAGGACTCAGCACAAAATCTCCTGCTGCCAATCTCACTCTGAGAAACACACCTATTATTGTGCATCCACCAAAATAAAAGAGCACCCCTTAAAGAGCTCAATTCAAATGAAATCTTCTCTAAAAACTGCCCAGAGCAAAAAACAAACAAACAAAAACAAACCAAAAAAAAAAAGAAAAAAAAAGTGGGGTGGGGAGAACCTTTAATCCACAAAACTGCATGATTCCCTCAGTAAACACATAAGTACAACAAAACACATGAAACACATCATGCTATGCCTCTAAGCTTCCTCCTACTTAACAATCTCAAGCAACTTTCAAAAGTTTCACTAAATGAGCAGGAGAGTTACTGCAAAGCCAAATAACATCATCAACTTCAGCAACAGAATCACAGAAAATATAAGACCCACTTATCAGCTTTAGCTGATTTCAGTGCTCCTGACAAGACCCTACAGAAAACAAAGAAGGCCATTTGTCTGGTGAAAAATAGATGAACACTTACCTGAGTTGTAAGCATTTTTCAGGAACAGTTGGGTGGAATATCATAAAATCGCTCATCTCTTTCTTCGACTTGGTCAGCAGTCAGCTCAGCTGTATATTTCCATGTAATTACCCTGACCTTCAATTAAAAAATTAAGCTTTTCCTTGTGCTATAATACACTGATCACAAAGTATAATGTTTTTTTCTATCCTGGAACTGAACTCTCCTTGAATAATGCTCATTCAGTGAGCCAACACCTATAAAACCAGAGCAGCATCCATCACTCTGTGTTTCCCAGCCAATGTTTCCTCCCTCCAGACATTATATCAAGGTGCTAAGAAGTCTTCCACATTCAGCTGTGTACTGAAAAAGGCAACACCTGTTACAGGGCTCTGATGTGCACAAAACAGCCAGAATCAAGGGTGGTACTGTTTTCTAGGGGGTTTTTTTGATAACTTTTGGATATTAAAGCACTTCCATGGTAGGACAGAAAGAAGAAAGTGGAGGAATTATTTTGCTGAACTTCTGGGAAGTTTTCATAGACAGTTTCCCCTTAGTGAGTCAGTGTATAGGCTGAGGGGAAAAAACATAATCTAAAAACTGTTTTCTTCTACCCATTTGAACTTTCAGGAGCCATGACTAAGGTAGGAACATGGAGACAAGCACATATGGCTGAGGAGCAGCACTGACAGAGTTGCACTCCTGTACAGTTCCCAGCTCTTTGCAGGGGATGTGTAAAGCTGTGTCTTTTTTAGAGGCTGAGAACTGTTTGTAGCAGACACAAATTGCATTTGGATCCCACAACACTTCCTCTACCATTTGCTTTTGGATGATATCACATTCTTCTCTCCTGAACATATAATTTCAGAGCTCAGTAAGTTGCTCTCTCTTAGGCTACTTTTTTTCTAAGACTTATTTCAAGTTCTCTCCTTCCTCAAGCCTGTGGTGCTTCTCTCAGGGAGGGACAGGCAGTGTTATAGATGCACCTGCTCAGAGATCATAGTAAGGCACTTGCAGCTTCCCATATGGGAATTAATCCCTTAAACCTACAGACAGCAGAAAAACACATGAAAATGTATGGCTCTGAGAGACCAGGCCAGCCTCACCTCACTGAGAGCATTTTTTAAATTTATAATTTACAAAGATAGTGCTGGGCAGCAAAGGAATAAAGGTAAAAGTGAATATTTGCCTTTTTTTTTTCCTTTTTTCAGACCTTGAAAGAAAGCAGTGTAGAAAGCAGATGTCCTGCTAGGCTGGCTGGATGCAGCTCCCTCACCTCACTCACCCTGCTCAGTGTGGGAGATGACAGGGACGTGATCCACGGCAATGGCACATCTGTCCTGAGGAGTCAGCAGGATGCTGGGGATGATTTTCTGCCGTTTGGCCACTTTCAGGCTGCTCAACGTCAGCGTTAAGTGAGTGTGAATGAGCACGAGCAGTGCTGAGTGGGGACATTTCACACCCACTTGGTGCAGGTGCAAACTGTGCAAAGTGCAGAGCAGGGAGCACAACACACCCCTCACACAATCCTGCTAAAGCTGGGAATAGTAGACCAGGAAATAATCCCTTGGTGAGAGCGAGTTTTGATGCATTTAAACCTAAATCTTTTTACTCTTTCCAACAGGGCTGTACTTCCTAGATTAATGAGAGTGGCACGAGTCGGATTTGGCTTCTATTCTTTACATTCTGCCCTTTCCAGGGTTCCTGTGATAATACTGCCAATACAGTTCTGACTTCTTGGGTTTCCTGTTGAAGTTAGGATCTTGGCCCCCAAAATAGGTTGGGGGAAAAAACCCCAAAACAACTTAAACATCTCCAGGCTTTTCCCTTTCTCCCACAGTAGCCAAATTATGCCAACTGCAGCAGGACAGTTGCATTTTACCTTGATCCAAAGATGGATGGAAAGCTGGGTTTTCTGAGCTATTTTGGAGGACAAGTATCCATGAACCATTTCTAAAATTGTTTCCAATTTGTGCTGTTGTACAACATGTCCAGTAACCACAGAACAACAAGAGTGCAACTCAATTCTTGTGCATTGCAAGGGTTCAGATGGCTTAATGATAGATAATAGCTCACAGTTCACAAATGTCTTATTCTCTTAGGTTTAGCTCAGTTCAAGAACATTCTGTCTATAGATATACACAGTCAAATTATTTGGGGGGAAAAGAAATACAACGTGGATAAACACCAACATGACAGTATCAGCCACAGGAGGTGGAAATGATACAAAGCTGTCACTTCAGAGCAGAAAAATTCACCTCCCAATGACTACATAGTATTAGCACTCTCAAAAGTCATGATGAAAAGGACAAAAGCTTTATTGTTAACTGTCTTAGCCCATGTTGCTGATGATAATTTTGAAAGACCCCAAACAACAAACCAACACACACCACCCCAGCAGAAATCTCCCATTAAATAGAAAAAAACCCAGATATCAGGAAGGCCTAGCAGTCATAAACTTCACATTGACAACAAAGAATTGCACTCTTCATGCAAATACATTGACATGTGTGTAAGAAGATTTGAGTTTTAGACCACTTTGGCAACTCATTTACGGTTCCTGAAGATTCCCAGCTTGGTGCAAGCAGAAGGAATGGCCACTCTTACAAAGACTAACAACAAAAGCACCAGCAGCAAGATGCATGAGCTCCCAGTGGTGGATCCAGCTCTCACAGGCTGAATCCTTGTGGGAAGGACTGCTTTAAAAAGCAGTAGTAGTGTTGGTATCCCTGAGGAGCCACTCGTGTTGGACGTGAAGCAACAATCTCATCCCTGCTGGGAGGGTTTGAGTCACAGCTCCTGGTGTCTCTCCTAAAAAGCTCTGCTTCCAGCCCTTTTTCATCAGCTGGGGTTATTAACAATGGAGCCATAAATTAACACCGATTATAAAAGCAATACATCCTGACAGGTAGTGGGGGCAATGGCTGCAGCCCCTGCCATGTGGTGTGACAGTCACAAAGCCCTTTCAATGTGACATATTGTGACTGTCAGCTGGAGAGCCACCCCCTCATGCCAAAACCAACAGAGTCTCACCGAGGCCCAGCAAAAGCAGCACATAATTCAGTGAATAATTCTCTCTGAAAAGCCCTTGAGTATGGCTAAATAATGACCTTGTTTACCTCATTTAGCCCCAAGTTCTCCAAGTAAGAGTTGGCCATGAAGATTTCTTGTGCTCTCTGATATCCAGCCGGGACAACGTGTCCTGTCTTTGTTTTCAGCCATCAGGCTTGTGTCAAACACACCCTGACAGCTGCAAAATTTTTTGGTGAAAACAATAATTCCACTTTTCCTTTCCATCTGCCTGCAGATGGTTTAAATCTGACCCATCAAACAGCAAAGAAAAAAAAAAAAGGAAAAATAATATTCCAGCTGAAATGAAATTAAAATGATTACTGATTTCATAAAAAGAAAATATGAAATCTCAGGTCTAAGATTTGCATAAGAGTCTTTGTAATGGTGAACTAAGCTGTGCACAGGAGAACTGGAGGTTTTATCAGTTGATCTGGGTTCTCTCTACTTCCTCTCAGACCTCTGCAAACTAGCAAACAGCAACATGAAAAATAATCAGTAATGTCTGTCATGGATGACAGCTGCATCTTCTCCTTCACTAGGGAGAACCTTTGTTAGGAACCACAGAAATACAGCCCAAAATATTAGAAGGGAATTTCTGAAGGCACAGATCTGAAGCTTGGGCAACCCATTCACTTTCAATGTTAAGTTTCTCCATGTTTCAAATCCAAGTAAAAAAAATTATGTGATTGTCAGTTTGTTATCAATTCCCTGCACCACAAACACTGCTTTTCGAGTGCCCACTGTGAATGATGAGTTTGTCCATGAAGAACATCAAGGTTTTCTGGTCAAGCACTGTCCAACTGGTTCCAGTGCCTGTTTGACAGGACCAGCACACACTGCAAAGTATCATAGACACAAAAGAAATTCCTTCCTGTCCAGGATCTGGAGGGGATGGATGAAATGCCAAGTCTTGTTGTGCTGGTCTCTCCACAACGTGTAGGCATTGGATGGAAGAGGAAAGAAAGAAGTTCAGTGTCCCATTCTTGAGTGTCTCTGTCTCTGCCTCTCTGCTTGGCTCACCCTAATCTGGCACAAATCTGGGTATTCTGGTCTTTTGGTGTCTATCTTCATGCAAAAGCAACTACTTCTCCATCGCTCATGAGAACAGAAAACCTGGCCACATATGAGCCACAAAGCAGTAACATTTTTTTTGAGCCATGGGCTTTAACAATGATTTAAAACACTTTACTGCACCATCCAGACTGGTAGCAATTTCTGGTCACTTCCAGGTGAAACTGGAGGTGGAAGTCACTGTAAGATTTTATGTGGGGTAAGAGCTGAGGAAATCTAAAGTAGGAGAATGTAGCATTAAATGATTGCAAATTGCTACAGATTGCCAGAGCGTCCATCCCCACAGCGATGGGGACACAGGTAAGGTGGCATTACAACACAGGTCAGGTGATGATGAGGTACAGTACTAGATCTCATAAAGATCTCCTCAAGGATGTTCCCAGAGAAATGTCAGTGACAGCAAGGCAAAGAAGACTGCCTGGGAGCAAAGAGAATGAGCAGCAGCAAATCTGATGCACTTAAGCTATTTCCCTGGACAGAATAAATGAGATTTTTCCTGAGGGAGCCAGAAGCCTCCTGAGCTGCTGTACTTCCTCTTTGACCTTCACCCAGGCTGCTGTTCCTACCAAGCACTTCCACGCTGTGACTTAAACCACCAAGCAAACAGAAGGAGCTTGCACTTGTTCTGCACCTTTGGACATTTGCACATCCAAGTGTCCCAGCTGATGGACAGGACAAACTCAGTGTGCACACAGAAGTCTGACATAGAGCTGCTGCCCCACGGGCCTGGACATCCACGCTGGCAGACAGCCAGGAGTTTGGAACACTGCCCTTAAAGCAGTGGGACTGGAAAACAAGAGCAAGGAAAGAGGTGGAAAAAAAATCAGTAAAAACAACAGGTGGCTAAGTCACACCAAATATCCTGTAGAACTTGGAAGTGGTACAGTTACTACGCATAGAGGATGAATTACCCTCTGGAAGGGTGTCTAAAAAGCAGCATAATGCTCAATTAAAAAAATATGTTAAGAGTTTTGGCAATTTTATTTTTTCCTTCTCACTGCAGTGCTCCCTATGCCTGACACAGGGATGTAGGCTTCAGCTCTCCCTGGCTAAATAAAGGCTAAATTGAGGTTGCAAAACTGTCACCCTCTCCTAAGCAACAGATTCAGCTCAGGAAATGGAGCTGCGTGCGCTGGTGACTAATGCTGCTGTCACGCTCCTTACGCGGCGCTGCCCAAGGACGGCTCCGCTCTCCCACTGCCCCTCCTGAAGGGCCAAGCTCAGCCAGAGCCAGCACTGTCCCACCTCCAGTGAGAAGGGATTCCTGTGTGCTGCACTCAGGTGCTCCATGGAAAGCAGTTCCACCGTTCACCAGGAGGTTCTTCACAGGATTTCAGGCAGACTTCAGGGGAATCGCTCCTGCCCATCCAGCCTCCTCCCTCTCTGTCCAGTGGGAATCACAGATTATCTTGGAGCAGACACAGATGCTTAAAAAAAAGACAGGATGATGGAAAAAAAAAAACATTACACAAAGCCTTCTCACGTGAGCAATGAGTACACCCCACAGCTGTCAGCTTTGTTTTGCATATTTTACATATTTACATACACAAGATATTTCCAAACATCCTTGTGTTTATTTAAAACTCCATCAGAAACATGTCTGGTAAAACAGATCCAGTGCAAATATATTTACTGGATGACACTTCCCTGCATTGTTTTGAAAATGCATTAGGGGTCCAAGGCTCAAAAAAAAAAAAAAAAAAGAAAAGTCACAGTTTTCCAAATGAGGAAGAGCTAACTGTAATCCTTCAGCATTCACCTTACAGCAAAGGCCTTCAGCCAAACAGTCTGCAAATGAATGAAGCAACACTTGTAAAACAAGGACAGCTGCTACATTAGAGAAAGGGCTTTTTCTGCTCACATGTCACACATGCCAGTTGCTTATGGGTGGGTGGTGGGGGTGGGCTGGAATGGGAGTAAGTCCTTCGAAGGAAAGGCTGAATAGCCCTCCTCAGATGGTGTAGAGAAGTTAAAAAAAAAACCTGAGTTCAAGATCAGAAAAGGGGTGTGGGTGTAGGTGTGTGCCTTCTCCTAAAAGCATATCCTAGCTTAAAAACAGGCAGTGACACCCATGTGCACGCTCATCTTCAGGGAGTATTAACCCTCATCCAGAAAAGGTCAGATCACCACCTGAGGAAGAGCTTTACCACAAACATTTCTGCTTTTTCTTTTGACAGCGTCCTTTCTCTGCCAGCCCATCCAGCCAGGCAGGGGCCTGGCCAGCCCCACTGCTCACAGTCACTCTCTGAGGGCACAACACAGCTGGGAAGTCACGGGAAAGAGCACAGGGATGACTTCCCACATCCTCCCCAGTTAGAAAACCAAGGGGGTAGGAGGGATCATGGGCTGACTGCTGCTCCACATTACCTGGTCAAGCTGCCTTGTCAGGTGGAGCAGGGGCCTGTCCCTCAGAGCCAAGGGATTAACTCCTCCATAAGAGCAAACCAGAAAGAAAAGGGTGTAGAGCAAGCAGGGGTAATTGTGCAATTTGTGGCATTCCCATTCAGCATGGGCCCTGTTGCTCACAAGACAGGGCAGTGCAGGAAAAACACACCAGCAAGTAGGGAAGATTTATCCAGACTGCAGCCCCAGAAGGGCTTTACTGACGGCATTCTACAGAAGCCTCCTTATTGGCTTCTACACAGATGCCAAAAAATAAGTGCATACCTTTTACACTGGCCATTTGAGAGAGACCAGGGAGTTTCCCACTGAGGAACTGGCTTCCTTAAAGTTGAATTTTCTCTTTATCCATCTCCATCAGAAAAGAATAGAGTGCTATTCTTAAAAGGGAACAGATTTTTTGGTTTTGGCCAGAGATAGAAATCTTTGTTGCTATATTTGGCTTCCAGTGCAGGACTCTCTGCTTGCTGGTGGGAGGAGGAAATTAGAGCTGGTGTTATTCATAACTAAATGGGCACGAAAAACAAACCACCTCCCTTTGAACCTCGGTGCTACTATGGGCATTCACATAACAAATCATTTTCAAAGCCTGTGATACCCCTGTACATGCAACAGCCAACATCAAAACTTTATTACCCACTCATTTTCCCATAGTGATAAACTGTTGCAGATGTACAGTTATTGTCAAGGCAAACACATTGGGGCAGTTCCTGGTGTCGGTTTGTTGTTTTGTTTTTTTGAATATAATTTCTTTCTCGTCTTCAAAGAAAGCAAAAGTGATATTTTGAAGGAGAGACAGTTACTGGAAGGCTGTGGCATCCAGCCCCCCTCCTCCTCCTCCCAGCAACCCCAAAAAAGAAATCAGCTAAATTACTCGGCATCCCAGCCCAACGCACAGCTCAGCCGTGAGGAATTCTCACCAGATGTCTCGGTCCCCACCCGGCCTCCCACGTCACGCAGGCAGCATAACCCCTCCGAGCCTGAGCTCCTGCTGGGACAGCCAGCCCCACCATGCCTGCAACGTCCACCAGGCTGGTGACACCCCTGTCCCACCAGGGACGCCCAGCCACAGCCCCAGGCCCGACCAGGCTTCTCTGCTCCTCCAGCACGGAGGAGTCCAGTCCCACTCCTCAGCTTTTTTGTGACCTTGCCCTGCTCCAGGTGGGCTGAGCATCCCTGGGGTCACCCAGTCAGATCCTGGCTCCAAGAGAGAGTCCCATGCACCCATCTGGGACCCAGTTTCCAGCTGATAACACCCAAAACATGATTTATCTGGATGTAACTGATTCTCCATGGGTGTTAAATTCACTAAAACCAACAGAGTGCCAGTGACTCACATTAATGGAAGATGAAGATCGTTGTGAATAAAATCAGTCACAACATAATGTATCACTTCCCCTGCTTTCATTTCTTGATGCAATGAGAGCACAGAAATAACCCCTGTGAGCACCTGGCAAGCCAGGTGTGGGGCAATGCAGCTGGAGACCAGCCCTGGCAAAAGCAGAAGTTACAGGGAGAAGAAAAAGCACTTCAGGTTATCTCATTTCCCAGCTTAACACCCTCCTGCTTCCTAAAGGACATTTCTCTCTGGGTGGTTGTCTTAAAGTAAAGGAATCCCACGCCTCTTCTCACTGACTAAACCACACCTTACTTCAAAGAAAGACATTTTCTGCAATGTTTATCCTATGTTTTTCTTCCAAATTTCTAAGTCCTCACATTATTCTGGTATTTTTTGATAGCTGCCACATCCCACTCTAGATCATTCATCATGAGGCATTATTTCCTTATTTTCCAGCACTCTGCATCCCATCTTCATCTCCACTATTGAGATTGTTCCTGTCCCAAGAGCTCTCAGTCCCATTCTCTCCTACAAAAAGATTTTTGAACCTTCTCTCTTCCTTTTCTGGGCTCCCTCTCCTGGAGTTTTTGGCTGCCAGCTCTCTCCATCTCTTCCTCACAGCCTGAGAAAGAAGAACACGGTGACTCTGCACAAAGTGCCCTGCTCGCTGTCTGGTCTGGGAAACAGGGCCCGGAGCAGGACGTATGGGAAAAATCCTGCTCCTCTCCCTATGCTCTCAAACAGAGCACATCCCATATGGTCAGGATCTTCAGAGGGTTTTGCAACTAAATTCTTAACAGCTCCCTGCTGATTGCGTGCAAGTGGCAATTTTTCAAAAGCTGAGCGCTTGGCCAAAGCTTGGAGGTTTTTTTTCCCCCCACTGCTGGAGCACTAAATGATGTATCTGTGACCAAAACACCAAACCTTCAGCCCTCGAGCCAGAAGACAGACATGCAAACATTTCTTAATTAAACAGTTGTAAAATAATTTTAGCAAGGGCAGTTACCTCTTTAGCGGGAATTACTGAACTTTGCCAAAAAAAATCATTTCGAGGTAAACAAATTGCATGGAAAATCTCTGCCTGATGACTGCCAAAACTGCCAGGAAATGATAAAATTAAAAAAGGGTCTTACACTAAGAAATCTCAGGTTGTGATTCCACTAGGCCTGACTGTAAAATGGCATTAATGTAATTTAAAAAAAGATGCTAAGAATTAAAGAGGACATTGTAGCACAAGCACTTGACAGTGTCTGAGAAGGCAAGCCTGTGTCTTCATGAGATCTCTGCTTGAAATCCCTTCAACACAAGGCTTTCACTCTGTTTAATTTTAGTACAGAACCAGTTTAGAATACTTGTTTTACAATGTTTTCAACAGAAGACAAATCCTTGGCTCTAATTAATTTCATGCAAAGAGAATCTCAGGATGCAGAAATTTACAAAGAGATTTATGAGTTCTTCAGTTGCACAATAAAAAGAAAGAATTAGCTAATTGTTGAGAAATACACACCAAACTGAAAATGCTACATAAAAATATAACAATAAAATTCACATTAAATTATTTGTTCAGTAATAAACAGTGACACTTTTCTTTATACAAAGCCCCCCACAAACCCCCATGAGTTTTGATGACAGGGGCAAAAATTTCGATGGAGTTTTGAAGGAAGCAAGGTGGGAAAACAGGTTGGGGGAAGAGAGGGACCCTGATTTGACTGATGGTTTTGAACAGCTACAAAGAGCCAGCAGGGAAAGTGCAGCACAGTTCTGCAGATACTTCACTCGTTACTGTAAACCTCAAACTCCTATAAACACTGCTTGTCTGTAAGGTACCACATACCTGAGCCCCAGCTCACCAGAATCAAGGCTGGACCAGCCCAGGCCACCATTGGACTGCAATTCAGGCATTCAACCATGTCAAAACCACTGAAGCTTTCCAAGGACACTAAGAGGAGGAACCAGCTTTCAGGCTTCTGTAGGCAAACAGCTACAGTGCACAGCTGATTTATATTGGAGGCTTGAGCCTTTGAACAGGTGCACTGGAGTGTTTTAATGACCCCCATCCCTAAATTTTCTTTTCTGGGAGCTGAAAAAAAAAAAAAAAAGGTGCATTCCCCAGGGAACTCCAGCCCAGGTTTCAGAGGTCCCAGCAGGGTGGCATGGAGACTGCAGAGCAAGAACTCGGAGAGGGTCACGGGCACTGAGCAGACCAAGGGCAGCTAAAACATGGCTGAAGGGGCTAAAACACGGCTTTCCAGGGACATCTACAGTTCCCCTTGGCAACCAGTTCACCCCATAAGTACAAACCTGCTAACACAGCCTAAATTAGTGTATTGAGCAGTGACTGCCCAACCATGTACATACAGTTCTGGAGAGGACTATCTCTGCTCTCAGCTCCACCAGCTCAACCTTTCCAAGACCACTCCTGCCTCTCCTGGATTTTGAGCATGCTCAGGCGAGAGAACATCACTTTTTAAAGGGGCATATTCCTGCACCACAACTCCCAGATTGTGCCCATAGGGCTAATATGTAAAAGCAAAATTTATTTTTAAATACTTTCCCTCTTTACATGAGATTTTAGTTACAAACAACATGCATCAACTTTTTTTAAAAACCCACAAACAATATTTATCATCCAAATACCGTTTAGAAGCTCAAAGACTGACATACTAAAACCAAGAATTCCACTTGAAAAATATATCTATTTCTAAATTGTTTATAAGGAAATATATATGTTGCTGGTCCATTGATATGGAGCAAAAGCTTGTACCTGAAATTAATTAAAATAATCATATTCAGAGATAGGCTTGTCTGCTGAAACGCAATATATTGCCCCTCTCTACACAACTGCTGATTTCATGATCATCTTTATAGATACAAATCAGGTGATTTGAAAGGGTTTTTTTAATGTGTTTTTGTTGTGTTCGCATTTTTTAACAAGTAGGGAAAAAATTCACTCCTGAGTTAACAGAGAATGCAATAAAATGCCTACATTTTCCATCTCAGATGAGAATTGATGAAGTCATTCACTTCATTTCCTAAGGACATGCATTTGAGGCACGAGAGTGGAACGGAGGGAACCAGGTATAGCTACATTCAACCAGGTATAGCTACATGTGAATGTGTACAAATATATTTGCAGAAAAATATATCCATACACATGAAGAATTGTGGAAGAGGGACAGCAAGACATATGTAACAGCCTGGAAGCAGAAAGGCTAGGTGAGGCAAGACAATCCTAAGGGCAGGTTGAAGGAAATGTGACATTCCCTTCCCTCTCTGAATGCTGTGATGAGGGATCTGTTCTCAAAAGTGTTTTGATGCAGGTGTGGATGATTGAGACAAAGCTGTCATTCACTGAGGACCACGTGAACTTGTGTGTCTAGTGAGGGGAGGAATCAGAACAGAGTCCATTTTACTATTGCCAAGAGCAGCTTATTCAGCTTTCCAGAAATTCCAGAAATCCAATCTCCTGGGCAGAGGCTGCACTATTCCATCTTCTTGTTGGGATGGAAATGGGCCATTGCAAAAAACTGGCATCTGCCTCTGAAAAACTGGGGCATAACTTGAACCCTTCCAGTCTTCAAATGAAGACATAAAAATTGATGTCAAATTTCCCAACATTAACAGGAATAAAATAAAATCCTGGACAACTTTAAGGAGGTCAGTATTTTGAGTTTCTTGAAATAAAACAATAATTTCCCTATGTTCTCCCAGAAACAGTGACAGAGTACAACATGTTTTATAAGCCCTCTCAAAATGAATCATCCACTTTCTTGGGACAGCATCAGAACACACCACACATACAAAGAATTAAACAACTCCTTTAGTAATGCATTAAGACACACAAGTTATCTGTGACCTGATTTCAAGGGCCTTTTTTTTTTTCCTATCTGCAGAAACACGAGCAGGCTCAACCTTTCTGCTCCTTCTGGCTGCCATGGATTCCCCACCACTGCAGGCAAGTGCTCCTCTCCTCTTCCAAGAGCAAAACCATGGCAGCATCTGCTTCTCATAAGCACTTCTGTGCGTGTGTGTAAGTGTGCGTGTATGGGAAAGAGGAAAGGAAGGAAATCTGCCGAATTTAACTGAAAAGTCTGTCACAGGGAAGGGCTGGGTTTGTTGTTTTTTTGTTTTTTTTTTCCTTTTTCATCCCTGGAATTGTAGAAGTAGGGCTACTGCTTCACACTTAGGCTTTTCCTTTCTCACTTGTTAGCACAGGGGACAATTAGTGACTGAGGGGAAAATAAGAATTTATTTCACTTTTGAAGTCCACAGACTGGTGCATGAATGGCCACAGACAACAGCAGGTTTTTATTGGCACTTGTCTCCCAGAGTTTGCAGAAGTTCCACCAGCTCAGTCCCAGGTTCAGCAGCAGAAACTCTGTGCAGAGCAGTAGTCCTGGAGGTGAAGAGGCAACAGCTTCCCCACTTCTTCATCCCCCCTAACCAACAGCTACAGATACAATCCAGAAAGAAATTCCAGTGCAAACTGTGGGCCTGTTTTGCTCCTGTCCTGTTTTGCTCTGACATCTATAGGGAACCAGAGGAGGTCCCCCATAGTATGAGCTTGTGAAGGGGAAGGCAGTGAGCAGACTGCTCTTGTTAGGCTTTAAAGTATTTCAGGAAGTCAAACACAAAGAAATGCTATCCTTCTTAAAAAGAAATGCTATCTTTTCTTTTGCTTCCCCTGCCACGCAAACTCGCCATCCCTAAAGTTCAAAGAGGACACACCACCACTTTAATTTTCACTTTTGCCAAGTCCAAGGGGGAAAAAACTGAAAAAGAAAAAAAAAGCCTAAGATTTTTTTTCCTCCCAGTATTTCTAATACTGTCAACATTCCTAAGTCAGAAGTCTTTTTCTTGAGATATTCCCTGAACTGTACCGTCCTGATAAGAAAGTGAACTGTGGCAGCTGGTACTCCATTCCCTCCCATACAGTTTTCCCACTGCATTATGAATTTATTGACAAATTGAGGAGCTAGCTCCACCAGAGCAGCAATAATATAGAGAACTGTCATGAGAGTGAAATTTATTGAGAGAAAGAAATACTGATGGACTACAAAGATGAGGAAAAAAACCCCACCACATTTAATTCATCATCCCAACACAGAGACTACAACCTTATTACTTTAAAGCAATATTTAAGCATAGTCCATTCAGCATTTATACACTGTCTCAAACTTCAAATCAGCAAGGTAGAGACTTAAGGGTCTTGCCAAATTGTGATATAATCCTAATGCCTCCATTGCCAGCATGTCAAGCTCCCTCCCTTGACAAGGGAGAATGCTCAACACCTCATAGGATCAAGTCAAACAGCCTGGAGGGAAGCAGCGGTGCAGGGAACCTCGGAGTGGCAGGCACTTCCCAACACCCCCCTCCCCTTTCACACACAGATCCATGTGGTTTCCACCTGACAAAACTACATTTACAATGCTCAGTGCCTTAAAATCAAACTCCTTCTTATCTCAGCCATGTGTTTGTATCTTGCTTTTTCCACTTGGCTGGCGTGTCTTTCAAACAGGGATGTCTGAGAGCAGCGGTGACAGAAATACAATGCTTTGCAAGAGCCTTAGGAAATACTACAGAGGGACTCTGGGTGCACAGAGCAGAAGGGCAACATCTCCAAGCCACAGCTAGGACCAGCAACCCAGGTCCTGACCCTGGGCTCCCCTCAGTCCCACCTAAGCACACGCTGGCCCTCGCTGGAGTCCCCAAGGGCTGGGCACAGAGACCGGCCCAGCTCCGGCCTCGCTGCCCTCACGCAGGATTTGATGCCGCCCACCTTGGCTCCAACCAAAGCCTTTATTACCAAGCCAGAGCCCAGGCCCAGGCCAGGGGGGTTTCCCAAGCCCAGGGGCTGTGGCTCCACGTGGCCACGCTGCTGTTGCCAGGCCAGGCCCCAGTGCATGCAGACCTGGCTGGTTACGAAATGCAGCGCTGCAGCTGGGGTCCCGCGAGCCCCACGGCACAGCCCAGCCCAGGCAAACACAGCCTGAAGCCAACAGGAGCTCTCCTTGTGCACTCCTTAAGCTGCTCAGGCCACTTGAAAACCTTTTGTTTCCACAAGCCACACATTTTTATAAACCTGGATTTATTTTTTTTTTGTTCATTTTCCCTGAATATTGATGTTGTAAGTAACCACCTTGAAATGGCTTAGCTGAAAGTCCTGCCCGTAAGATTTTACTGATATTTATGAGCACCATAACCCACAGAGAACTGTGTTCAACAGCTTCAATGGATCATAGATGAGGCCCATATTCGTGTCTGATTTAAGAGTATTTGGTCCATTTTGAAAGAATGGATGGGTGGGAACTGCAGTTGCTGTAACCTCAAGCTTTGCTCTATGCTAAAGGTGTTTGCAAGCTTCTGACAGTCAGCACAGCACAAAGCCACCTTTAGAAGCAAGAAAAACAAAAACACTTTTACTACAATCTAACACCAGGAAAAAAATATTTGGCTGAAACTTTAGGTGCGAATTATACTTGCTTAAGCTAGAACAAAAGGACAAAAACATCAGAATCTAGTAATGTGGAAACAAAGGAGTTTAGCTCTTTAAAAGGAAATGAAAGATAGACATTTGAGGTAACAAACAAAAAAATCCAAAATGCACAAACACATCACAGACATCTAAAAATAGCATTTTATACATTTTTGCCAGTGCTTCTCTGAGAGCAAGTTCTTTAAACAGAACTTAACAATTTTACAATTTTTTTTAAAAAAATATGTCCTCCTAAAATAGCCCATCAATCCTTACCCAAACTTTCTGTATTTCTACAAAAATAGATGCACAAAGAGCTACAAAATACTGTATTCCTGAAAGAAGGCGCACTGTAGTCAAGGGAGAGTCTTTTTCCTGACTATTGAGACTGTTCATAAAAATATCAAGCTGAACAAAACAAAACACTGTTAAAGGAGCAGAAAGGAGTTAGGTTGCCCAGCTGCAGCAGGCTCAGATGAGGAAAGAAAGAAAAGTTAGGTTTCTGGTTTTTTTTCCAACACTGTGGGACCCATAAATGGCCTTACAAATAAAAGGCTCAATAGCAAAACCAGAATAGTTGGCTCTTCATCTTCATGTGTGTCCTTTGCTCCATGCAGAAGGAGTCAACCACTGCTGTATCACCCGCCCAGCTCTGCTGACTCCAGCTCTAGCTGGTCTTAATTTCTCTGCACCTCAGAACCAAGCAGTTTCCTTGCTCTTGTCCTGATGCTGTAGACCTACATTTCAGAAAAGAAAAGGAAAATAATTAATATTAATAAACATTAAATTAATAGATCAGATGTTTTTTTCTTCCCCCTCCCCAAGCAACTGAAATAAGTTTTGAATAAAAAAAATTTTAAAAAGAAAAAAAACCCCACAAACAACAATTTAACAGTTTAAAGGACTTGTTAGCAACACTGTTACTGCTCCAAACCTTTTAGTTTATGAGGGGTAAAATTAAACAATATTGAAGTATGATTCTGGCTCAAGCATTTCAGAAATGGTGATAAAATTCCTGCATGTGCTTCCTTGGCTTGAGCTCATGTGGAACACGGCATGGAGTGAAAAAACCAATAAAGGCCTGCATCAATTATCCAGTAGGCAGCAGAGCAGTATTTCCAGGCAGGGTCCAGCCACAGACACCATCTCCTGTAGAAAATGCCAAGGACACTTCAGGATTTCACAGTTTCTGTGGCATTTCACCTCGCAGAGGAGAGAGGGAAAATATTCCTGCAGCAGGCAAAAAATCCCAAATAATTTCACCTACAGAGTGCAAGATTTCCAGCCAAGAATGGCTAGTGCTTCCACATGGGAAAAATTAATGGTTTTCAGCTTGCATTTGTTACGAGTTCCTCTAACATTTTCCTTTTAAAAAAGTGAGGACTATCTAATAAATGTGGTGCTATGTTGTGGCTCTAGCATTATAGACTTGGAACCTGTGTTATAATCTGGGATTTCTCTGCTCCAGAGGGATCCAATCTCCCTATTCACACCTAACAGGGCATAAACCTCAAATTCAGACCATAGAAGGGCAGGTGCAGATTAAATTTCTCAAAGAAGATACATTCTTGCTCATTTATAGGGAAAGTAAAGGACAGAGATTCAGGCACATATTTTCAGCGGTAGTAAGGTACTCAAGTCTCAACAATTTAAAACCTGCCCTTTGATGTTTCGAGGCAAGTAAATCACATTGCATGAAACGAAGGTACACTTCCCACTACAAGTCATCATTCCTGCTATGCAAAGTACCAAGGCACCTGACTTGCTAAGAATTTAGGATTACTTTCACCACTAATGTAAATAGGTGCAACTCCAGACCTCTGTGATGTTGTAACCACCAGAGCTCCATGTTCATTTGATGTTTAACCATGTGCTAGGCATGGATCTCATTTCCAAATCCAATCACACAGTGAATATTAAGGAAGACCCATAAGTTTTCAAAGTTTTCAAAGCCTAACAGGCATGGAAGGTTCAGATGTGACAACTTTCTCCTTGCTTTAAGATTATAAGCAGTTAAACATTTAATGATGATCAACATTTCAGAGCTGAGCTGCAAAGCAATTAGCACTCACATAAAAGATGAGAGCATAGCACTCTTTCCTTGTGAGGATTTCCAAGCAGGGTACGAACACTTGTGTGTCCAGCAGTGAAGAGAAAGGGAAAGCAGAGCCCACAGGTGTGGTGCACCAAACTTTGTTTAGTGCTTTCTGCTCCATTTCTGGTGCACTTGTACCTGTTTCTGCAGATTGGAAAAACTGGGATGTCCCTCAGCTAGAGTATGCCTATAAAAACACGTTCAGAGGCTCTTTATTCAATGAAGATGTCTCCTTGTTGCTTAAGAGCTATTTGTTTCCCTGGCAGCATCATACACAGACAGTCATAATGAACTGCTGTTAGCTCCCTTCAAAGCTCCCTCAAAGTTAGTGATGACAATTTGGGGCTATTTTTCCCTTGCTGCTTACAATTTGTTTAAACAAATATCACCCCCAAATAAAAAGTCAGACAGCAGAAAACTTTCCGAGCATAAAGAAGCCAATTAAGTTCACCAGTGGACCACTAAAGGACACCAGAGGCCATGGAAGCCTGTAAGAAGAGAAACAGGTTATATGGCTCCTAGCAGCTTAAAAAAAATCACACACACACGTGTTTAAGAGATCATCCACCTGACAGCAGCAAGTGGTAGAAAGGGAATAACTGAACAGGCACCTTCCTAGGCAGGTGTCTTTGCAAGGCACAAATAACTGTAACAAGGAGGTTTAAGGTATAGCTACAGACTCTAAACAGCAAGAGAAAACAATCCAAAAAACCAAAATTGTCCTATTTACAGAACTGAATGTGGAACACTTTCCATGCCTTCTCCTCATTATATTCCTATCTCCTTCAAGGCAAGGCCATCTGCAGTCCTAACACAGAATCCAAGGCCTCCTGTTCACCCAGAGCTTCCACCTGCAGTGCTTTCCTTTTAGCAAGGAAAACCTCACTGCATGACCCAGCACTGCCACTCCAGCAAATTCCCTTTCCCTGGGCCACCTACATTAGAGCTAACTGCCACACAAACATTATGCAGGTTCTGTGGGAACATCTAGGCAAATTTAATGAGTTGTGACAAACTTGTGGGATGTGTGTGAACAGAGACAAATGTACAGAAGGGATCAGATTGGCCCCTCAAACTCCACTGATAAGCATTTCCAAAAGGGGATTTTCCACAGTAAACCAGGACTAAATGATGCTGATTAGTTCACCTAAATTTGAAGTCAGTCAGTGCAATGTGCTTAACTTTACAGGATGAAGAATGCACACCTCAATTTTAATAGATTTACAGCCATCACTCACATGCCAAAGTCCTGCTTTGCTTTTAGTGTGCTGGGGCTGCAGGAAGCCTCCTCCAGCACATCTGTCCCACAGCAGGACAGGATATCCTCCTAGGCTCTGCAGTGGCAAGTTGCTCTGCTCTCCTTGCCAAGGGCTGCCTGCAGCACAGCCAAACCCCACTGCTCACCTGCAGGACACCTCCCACCCTGCTCCCGAGGGAAGCACTGATGGCTACAACCACCAGCAACACTGAGAGACAGAAATTCCCCTCCCCAACCCCTGATCTTAAGCGCTGGATGTGGCTTAAGCACAGGCAGGAAGCTTTAGTGGTGACACTGGATTACAGCTGCAGCCCTGAGCCACAGGCAGAGCTGGTGACAGCCCAACCTCACTTTGCTTGACACCAGCAGGGCAAGGAACTGAGCCCTAATTCCAAACAACCTCTGCTTATTCCAATGTGTTTATGTCAATGCTTGACATGAAATGCACTCTTCTACTGAGCATTGTAGCTTGTGCACTTTGGAAAGACACTACACACCAGCAGACACAAACCAAGCAGGTTTTAACAGCTCTTGATGCAGACCAACACTCTCTTTAATTACACTTGGACTGATACAGAAGCTTCTAAAAGGGTTAATTTGCAGCCTACAAGTGAGGATTAAGCCACATTTAATGGCAATCAGGTAGCTAAATCCTTCTTCATCCCCTAAAACAGGACCATATAAGCTCAAACAGATGTGCCAGACAGATCAATAGTTTGTCAGCTCTGTGAAGGGCACTGCGCTGACGTCCCACACAATGCGTTCTGAACCATAAATTCCCAAACTACACCGTGCATGCAGTGGGAACCTCCTCTTAACCTCTGAAGTGATTCAGCATCATCCATTCTTGAGATCGATTATTTGGCATGGCATGGCAGAGATGCAACAATGTAGCTGGAAGAGGGTAAGATTACAGCCAGCCTGCCCCGATCCCAACACTATCATTCCACATAATTCAGCATGAGCAATTTCACAGATGTTCCTATAATTCATATGACAGTAGCACAAGAAATGTGGCCCATGGTAAGAAGAGGGAGAATCAGTTTGTAAGTGAAGGACTCCAAAAGGCAATGTCCAGGTACAGACCAAATGAACTTTTTTAACAAAAATCACCTGAAGCTCATGGAATCTGGTATATTGACAGCTCCACAGGTTATTTTCTCCAGGGATATAGGAGCAAACACTTTCAGAACTGACATATTCTTGCTGCTATGGCCTTACCCTACTCTGCACTTTACGTCACTAAAAGCCAGTTCACTCTTCCAGGCTCTTGAGTTTGTAGCCTCTCTCTGGAGACAGCTCTTTGACATCGGAGTTAAATGCAATGAAATGCTGTGTGATGTGGAGATTTATCCAGTATAATCTGCTTTCCCTGAAGTGCACATGAAGCAGGTGCTGGATGTGACTCCATGTGGTACTCGAGCAACCCCCTCCTCCCCCCACACTTCCCCTGGGATGACTCTGCAGGATGTGCACACAAAACCCTGAGGCAATTAAGCTCCCTCTTCTCTCCATGCCTCAAGTGCCCTTAACCAAAGCATTTGTCTCAACTGCACAAGCTGCAGGCAAGGCTGAAAAGGGAGCTCAGCCTTCCTGCCCTTCCCAGCAAGCCTCTGCTTGGAAAGCATGGGAGGGATGAGTGTGCAGGGCAAGAGAGCAAATAATTGTAATCTCACAGGTTTCCACTACCTGCTGTGTTCCACTGCTTGCACCCTTGTTTCCAAAACTGGGCTGTCTAACAGGGTTTTGCTGCTGTGTTTCAGTGTGTGATCCTTTTGAATAGTCTCAAACTAGTGAGATATTGGTCTTCTGAGATTCTGTGTTTCTTCAAACCAGTCACACGTTCCCCCTCTTTTTCCCCACAGGAACTCAGAGACTAAAACCCACACAATCAGGCATGGGTCAGAAGTGGACAGTTCAGGTCTTTTCCACTGTCTCCCACGCTGAGCAACCAAATGACATGCAAGGCACTGCCAAATCAGGATCCTGACAAAATTAGCACCCAACTGTACCCCTCCACAGGGATTTTCACGAGGAGCAGGCAGCACCAAGCCAAAGCTGTGTTTGTTCTCTAAGGCAGTGCCAGGACCCAGACCTTTTTGAGGTACTTGCTCTCAAAGAGAAAAACAACTCACAGTCTAGGCTGGACTTGCACCTAAGCCAGGCAGAGGTTTCTCCTGACTAACGATACCTTACACACATCTCTGTTCCACCCCCAAAGGTTAAGCCAAATACCAGGGCTCTGCAGGTGGGGCTGGGTCCAGGAGGGCTTGTCCCTTACACCAGTGGCAGTGACAGTCTGCTCATGCTTCAGAGAAGGCAGCCCACTCCCCTTATGGTGTTTGTCATGAAGGAAAAAATCTCAAGATCCCAGTCTGGTTAGTTTATCAGTCTGTACTCAAAAGCATAAAATATAATTATTCTTGTTTTGCTGGTTTAGCTAGAAATGTTATTTATATATAAATTGTCCACTGTTAAGAATCCTGATAAGCTTTTCCTCAGTTTTATTGACATCAAGACAGCAAGTGGCATAGTATTTAGAGGAGATTACTGGTTCCCAGTTGCTTTAAAGGGAAGAGAGAATTTGAATTAGGTTCATAGTATCTCATCTTGAAGAAACAGCCTTTTTTCCCCCATCGATTCTTTGCTCTCCTACCCACTAATCGAGGCAAAGGAGTGGTTCTCACATATTGAACCAGTCAGAGAATGCTATCAAAAATGGAGACAGATCCTTTAAGAAAAAGGGGAAAAATACAAACCTAGTGTTCCCTTAATCAGATAACATACTATCTTTAAAAAGTACTAATCTGCAAGAATTGCTGCTAGTGAGATAAACATCAAACCGAAAAAGGAGCCCTCAGTGGGGCCCATGAGCTGCAGGATGGCTGCACTGGGAACTGCCAGTCACCTGACTGCAAGAAACTGCAAACCCTGCGGGCTGCCAGCCTGCTTCTGATACTGAGACAAGAGACTGCCACTCAAAGCTCACAGACACAGACGGAGTTCATGGTCTGCAGTTCAGACTACAGACCCTGCAGTAAAACAAATTTAATTCACATAGCTCAGCCTACACCCTTTAGAAAGATATTTAGTTTGACAGCAAGCACAGCTGAATCAGCATCTGTATTCTCCATGTGGCAACTGGAAGGAAATACTGAGATGTTCCATCTCAAGATGCAGTTCTCATGTACTGCAAGTTCTTAGTTTATTGGAGCTAAATACTGGTGGATGCACATATGAACTAGCTGAACAAGCTGAGAACTTCCCTGTGGAAGCATAATTAATATTTTCAAACAATATTTAAATAAAAACGAACAAACAAAAATTGCAGATTGTGCCACAACTCATCTGGCTTGAATGGGACTATAAAGGCAGATAAAAGTCTGTCAGCAGAAGGCAGGAAGAGCTGCCCTGACAGCAATTACAGGAGGGATTCCCACATCTGTGGGAATCATTTGGACATGGCTCTGAGAGCCAGCCCTGCTTCAGCTGCAGGGAGTTCAAGTCTCTGCTCAAACAAGTCACAGACAACAACAACAACAAAAAAATTAAAAAAAAAAAAAAAAAAAAATCTTACCTGTATCGAACCCAAAGCTCGGCACGATGTCCACCGTTCCGTGGAAGGCTCCGGCCCAGGCTGAGGTAGCGCCGGCGGCAGCAGCGGGCTCTGCCTTTGTCCCGTCGCACTGGGCAGCGGGAATCCTGGCGGCGCGCACCGAGGGCACCAGCAGCGAGCCGTAGCGCGGGTCGCGCACCGCGCCGGGGTGCGGGTGGTGGTGGTGGTGCACGTGGGGGTGAGGGTGGTGGCGGTGCACGTACACATCGTGCATGTGTGCGTACGAGGGGCTCACCTGAGACGCTAAGGGGTAGTGCCAGGACTCGGAGGCGGCAGGGGGAGGAGCTGGGGCAGTCTGGTGGAGGCCGTGTCCTGGCCAGCTGCTGGGATCTGGTGTTGGGAAGGTGCCTGGTGCAGTCACGGGGAAATCGGGGTGCACTCCGCTTAGGCAGGGTGGAGGAGGAGGCTGGTAAGAGCTGGTCCAGAACGAGGTTGGGAATCCGCTCCTTTGGCTTGAAATTGTTGAGCTTTCTGGTGGGGAGGAAAGAAGTGAAGTGTGATCGAAGGTGAACAACGCATTCCAGGACAAAAACCCCACAGTGATTTGCTGCTCTCTGAAGTTTGTAACGCTGAACTCAAGCTTCCCCAGAAAATACAAAATCATGGGACATTTGAGGTAGGAAGATTGTCTAGTCCCATCCCCCTGTTCAAGCGGGGTCACCTGGAGCAGTTGTCCAGGACCATGTCCAGTCACATTTTGAGTGAGATCCAGACTCTGCAGCTTTTCAAAAAAAAAATCCCCAAAAGCAACAACCAACCTAAAAAATCCAACAAAACAAAAAGTTTTCTTGTATTCAGATGGAATTTCCTGTTTTCTAATCTCGGCCTATTGCCTCCTGTTCTGTCAGCAAGCATTGCTGAAGGGAGCCTGGCTCCCCCATCCTCATTCCCCCCCATCAGGTTTTCACACACATAAGATCCAAACCCCTCCAAGAAGATTTTTCTTCTTCAGGCTGTAGAGTCAGAGCCCTCTCAGGATCTTGGTACAGAAATTGTGAGCAGATGCTGACTCCTACCCGGACTAGAGCACATCATTTAGAAAGGCAGCTGTTGTGGCTGCAAATGCTTCAGAGAAAAGACAACCAGCTCACATTGCAGAAGAGGAAACATTCGGCTAAAAAAATACCTGATTTTCTCAAACTAATTGCATGCTTTGATGGGATAAAGGTCATATCTAACACAGCTTATGTTATTTCTTCACAGGATATATCATGATGCCCTCTACCCAACAGGATCATACAAGCAGAACCATCTATGTAGTTCAAAAAAGTTTTTGTCAGAACTAAAAAACTTGCTGCTTCTTACAGCTAGGGCTCAGATTATATTTAAATGGATTCCAATACCTCTACATTATGAAATCACATTCTAAAAATTCCTCTTTTGAAGGAGCAGTTAGTGTTTTTGATGTGTAGCAAAGTCTTGGCTTCTCCATTCTCACAATCCTCTTGCCAGCTCATGCTAGTAAGTACTGCTTCATGCAATATTTCTCAGCTCCAATAGGACTTTATTTTTTGGTCAAAGATGGAAACATAAAAATACAGAACTTCACCTCTCATGAAATAACAGTCATAAAAATAGCCTATGGAGAAATAAAGCCAGGGAAGTTTAGTATTTGATGAGGCGAGGAATCCTCTGTTCCTCATAACTTTTGTAAAAGTACTTTCTTTTTCTTAAAATCACCTTTTGTTTTGCTTTGTTTAATAAGCAGCTGGAATGAGACTTGGGTGAAGACACCATTGAGAATGAACAGATTCTTCAAACACTCCTGCCTCTGAACTTTGCTTATACAAAAATATTTTGGAAGTAAAAAACTTGAAAGTGTTTTCTGACTGCATCACTAGGACACTCGTGTCTCTGTTTCAAAATCCATTAAAATCATAGAAATTTTTCCACATATCAGTTGGCTTTGATTTAGGCAGTTTTTTGAGTCTGATTAAGTTCTGATATTGGAAACAAACTTTGCAAACATACCATGGACAAACATTGTGGATGCTTTGTGCCAAAATGCTTCAGAGGCTACAAACTTATCTGGCAAGCTGCACTCCACGGGTTTCTTCAAAAGGTTGGGTTGTTTTTAGCAAGGTATTTTTATTGCAATTCATGCTTGAAGACTACAGAGAGCTTCAAGCATATTACAGAAGCCTCAGCACTCCTCCAAAATTGGTATTGTTCCTTGTTTGTAAACCATTCCTTGTAAAAAGGGATTACACTGAGATGGAGAGTATGTATGGCTTGTGCTGTTGGCAGCAGGGCTGATACGAAAAAAAAAAAAGCAAACTTCATGTCCACTCTGTTGTTTTCCACACTAGTTAACAGAGGAGCATAGCCTGACAATGCTATGCCAGTATTCTGGAAAATTAACCTCTGTAATCAAGTTTTTGAAAACTATCTGGCTGTTATCTGCATGGAAAAGCCCTAAATCCAAAGCCCGGCACTTCAAAAAAGCACAGAAAACCACAAAGTATCTGCAAGACAGCTTTAGTAACAGGAGAGAGCACTTTAAACCACTGAATCTGCCAATGTGAATCCATCCCAGATTGCATAACAGCTTGGCTTTACCAGTCATGCAGGAGGTCCAGACCACAGCAAACATGTTTGGTCATCTTCATTTTTCAAACCTGTACAGGTTTCACAAAGCCATCACTGCTGCCTGACACTGTCAGGGGCCAGCCCCCACTGGCACCACTGAGTGTGGCCACTCTCACTGGGAAAGGTCAGTCCTGTCACTGGACATACAGGCTCAGTCCATGTCACATAAACATGCAGGAAAATTTCACCCACCCCAAGTGCTCAGGGATACCTGGCCTCTATGGAACATGGAGAAACAGCCATGTCCACACTGCTCTTGAGAAAGAAAAAAAAAAATTCAAAAATCTCTGCGCTTCCATGAGGCATTTAACAAAAACTGTCTGCCAAGAAAGATACTACAGTCACCACAATTTCCTACCCTAAGCACAGGGAGGCAGGGACAAGGCAACATCCCAGGGACCACGAAGTTGTGGCTGATGCAAATACTCATGGTGGCCAACCCAAATGTTCACAACACACATTGAAAACACATCAGAAGTGCACACACTGGACAGGAGACAACATATGGAGCTACAACATCAGCTCTCACTTAAGGCAAGAGGAAAGAAAAGTAAGATAGAAAAACAACCCAACACTTTCAGCAAGGAAAAACATGTTGATAAAAATACCATTAAAGTAACACTAGTGTCAAGGTATCATCAGCACCAGCAAAAGACTTCAGGCAGCTACACCTAAAATCAAATATTCACATTACTCGAGCCTGTCATACAGAACTCTATGTTATAAAAAAACAGTTTTCAAAATAATTTTAGCCTAACCTGATCAACATGCAAATGATAAAAAATTGCTCTTTTGAGAACAACAGGTTCTAGTTTTTATATGTAAGCAAAATCCCTCCTCAAAACAAGTAAAAAACCCCCTGCAATATCACCTTAATGATAAAATCAGAGTTTGTATTTTTATCAGAACACCTTAGGAAAAAAAAAAAAAAAAAGAAAAAAAGGTCAAAAACATTGCTAATCCCTCCTTTCAGATAAAGGAGAAAATGCAGTGAGGTGCTCACACACTTGCATCTCCCAAAACAGCTATTGCAAAAAGTACTTTTCTTTCTAATTTATCTCTGAGTAAGAAATTGACAGCAATTCTGACTACCCATGAAGGTTATTTATGGAAGAACCTCAAGCTAATGATAATTTAACTTCTTTAGGTAATGGGATACAAGCTCACATTCATGAGCTGGAACTGAGCATATTGTGCATAAACCAGACGACCAAGCAGACAGTGTTGGTCCTTCCGCCTTGCTTTCAAGCAGCAATATTTCAGAAACCCATTTGGGCCTGATAAAGCTCCTGTCAGCTTCTCTTCTCTGGAGCAGCAAATGCCCTCAGCACTCTCAGCTCCCAGGGATTCTCATGCCCCTCCAGCAGGTGCAGGGATGGCACAGGGAGTATCTCCTTTCTTATTCCCAGAAGATGTTCAGGACACGCCGACCTCCATTTCCCACTGAGGGCATGGAGCACATGGGGTCAGGGGGCAGCATGGCTAGAGAACCCTCACACCACGCCACTCATGTCCCCTGCAGAGCCCTCTGGGGATGGCTGTGAAACCACAGAGCGGGGACAGGGAAAAACAACAGGGTATGTCTGAGGCCAAAGGGAAGACACGCGACCGCACCCACGGAACATCCCCAAGCTCGCTGAAGAGGGCTTGCTGTGGGCATGGGGTCTCTGGGGACTGCCTTGATCCTGTTGCTAAAACATTTATAGCCTGTCTGGGCCATTTATAAATGCTCCAGTCTCCTTTTTAGTAAGCATAGGTTCAATCCTGCTCTCAGTCGAGTCAACGGAAAATTTCCCATTAACGTTAATGGTCCCAGCTCAAGCCATAAATTCCTCCAGCTCCCCAGCCACTTGTGCTGACCTTTGCTTAAACTTCCTTGGATTTGTCATCATCCTTCTGGAAAGCAAGTTCTTCAAGCAAGTTCTTCTGTGCTATTTTTCTCTTCACAGTTGTTTCCAAATATCCCATCTCTCTTTAGTATCTGTGGCTATCATCAATGCAGTCCCACCTCCACATCACTGATTAGGAACACCACTGATCCTGCTCAGATCCCACCAATACCTCTCTCATCAACCCAGTGTAAAGCCATTGCTCACCATTACTCATTTGCTTAGTTTGCACCCCTCTGGCAGTCCACGTAAGGATGTGATCAGAAACAATGCAGCTGTGGGGATCTTAAAAAACACCCAGACTGCCACATCCAATAAAACAGAAACAGCATCTTCCTGCCACGCTTTTTCCAATTTGGAAGTCTTGTCTGTAAGGGCTACCTAGTGTCTCTGGCAAGATCTGCTCTTTGTCACACCAATACATATAAAGTATATAAGCATTTATGTGCATAACAAGAGGACAGCATTGTTACTCGCTGTGTTAGGACAGTGAGTAAATGCCTCGCAGAGCCTACCACATTTCTGCTCCCTGCTTGCAGGCAGAGTAATGTCATGCCCATTTTACACCCAGCAAGCCATAACATCATCTGTACCTCTCCCACAAGCAAGCTGCAAAGGAAAACACCAAGTGGCTGCAGCCACAGGAGCCAGGGCTTGCCCCCCAGCCCATTCCATCCTGCGCTGGCTCCTCCCTGCCTGGAAAGCGGCCCTGGACAAATCCTGATCACCTGGCAAAGCCACTCCAGAAGGCTGCATAGGTTTCCTTCACATCCAAGGCCAGCACCCCAAACAGCTTGGCTCTTGCCTCACAGGCCAAGTTTCACACTTGGAGCTAAAAAAAAAAGCCTCCAACCTCGCAGCAGACGTTTGTGAAGCCCCCTCCCTCCCAACCCGTGGCAGAGACAGGATATGGCAGGAGCTGGAGATGCCTGCTCCTTTCATGCCTTTGGCTGCTCTCTCCCCCTTTAACACCTCAGATCACTCGATCCAAGAAGCTCCTCAGCTCTTGGAGATTTGAGGGGGATTTTTCCACTTCCAGAGAGAAGCAGAATTTCAGCTGCAATGCAATGTGTGTTACTGCAATGCAGCCTGAGTAAGCCATGCCACAGAGAGCAAGTTCCTGCCCCTCTCACCTCTCCACAGGGGATTCAGCCCTGCCTTGCTCTTGGAAAGGGCAGTCTCTGAATTGAAGCTACTGGCTTGGCTCAAAGCTCTCGAGAAGTGTTCATCCACCACTGAACCAATGTCTCCCTGGAAGTAAGTGAACAGGACACAGCGAGAGTTCAGGTACTCCATCTCAGCAGGCTGGTCTTTCTCATCCTCCTCTTGCTTGCTGGGAAGGGTCACTTCCAGAGACTCCTGCATCTTGTTGTACACAGCTAACTTCTTCTGGGATTAGAAACAAAACAAACAAGAGATGTATCAGTGATGGCATTCAGCAGAAGCTCAACATATAGTTTCCTTTACAAAAAAATAACTGAATACACTGAATAACTGATTATTTATTTTGTAATTATATTTGGATTACCTGGATACTTGACACTGGCATTTCACAAAGAAGAGAATACCAGCTCCCACTTAAGAGTCTCTGTTCCTCTCACACAGATGGACCTGCTTCTTAGGCATGTTTCACAACCACCATTTATCAGCACCAGCTTTCACTCAATACTTTCAAAAGAAAGCAGACAGACTCTAACAATTCCCTCCTGACTCCCACCTGGGCAGGATATTCCATCAATAAAGGCTACAGAGGTCAAGCCCAGCCCCGTGGAAGGGTGGCCAGATACACAGCATGTGCATTTCACACATCCAGCTGGGCAAGCACCAGGTTTCTCTGGGCACACTCCTCCAGATGAGCGTACACGGCCTTCTGGATTCCCCACACTCACTGCTGAAGCTGTAAAGGTGGGAGAGTTTCCTGCTTCCTGAAAAATTTTCTACTGTATTATCAAAATGCACAAAATGCAAAAATTTTCACTCACTGATGACAGAATTTTTATCACAGGAAGTTATACCTTGGGGTGGTCACTGGGGGTTGGTCAGGGGTTTGAGAGCTTGGTTTTTTTGGTTGGTTTGGGGTGGATTGTTGTTGTTTTGAGGTTAGGGTGGAAGGGGTTTCTTTTCCTTTTTTCTTTTCTTTTTTTAACACCAGCTTTTGGGAAAAGAGAAAAAAATTCAAGCCATAAAAAATTAAACATGTGATCTGGGGGAAGAGGGGGATTGACAAGTCCGCAAACACATGCAGAAAAATCCACCCCAAACCAAAAACACAGAGAAGCATATAAAAAACTAAAACCCTCACAAGCCATCTGTGAATGGCTATTTCAGAATATTCTCTCTCTCTCTCAAATCAAACCTAAATGTCAAAATAAATGTGTGTGAAGATCCATTTTGCATGGAACATATTTTTCAGATGTTCCACTTTACAACTGTTTTCACAGGGAAAAAACCTCTCCCCACAACAGTCAAGCTGCAGGAATCATAGCTTTTAGCTAGCCAGCCATTTCCACAGCTGACTTTACACACAAGCACTTTCAGGAACCCAAAAACAACTACATTCCATATGCAGAAGTATTTCATAGCATTCCTATAGAATTACAGTTTGACTTATCTTTAATGGTTTGCTTGGCAACACTCTAGCACCATCAGAATCTCTTTAAGTTTATGGCATTTTTACCCTTTTTCCAAAGTTGTTGTATAGAAAAAGTTAAACAACTACACAGTCTATAAAGTTTCATTTTTACAATAAATATGCTTGTACAATTTAGAAATAATCGAAAGTCATTTTCTGACCTTTTGTACCATCAACACATTTAAATTCAGTGCTTTCTAAACTGATATAGTCTGACACAAATTCTCTCACTGTAGTACAAAATAAATGATCTGGGGCGAAGTCTTAATTATGAATGGCTATTTTAAAAAAATAACTGTAAGAGTGAGCTACTGACAAATGGAATTAAAACCTATTATACTTAAAGCTCATGGCAACTTAAGCAACGTATCTGACATTCCAGTGGGTTAACTGATAAATGTAAAGCAGCTCAGTGACACCAATAATTCAGATACTGTTGCACAAACTGCAGTGAGGGACGCACACAATTTTATTTCAGTTGGGGACATCAGGCAATGACCTGGATTTCCAGTGAATCTGTGCTTCACAGAGCAAGTCATACTGTGGCTCAGTTTAACACAATATTACTTAGACTTATGGAGAACTGCTGGGATTCACTTATAAAAATAAATAAAACAAACAAAAATACAGAAACAGCAAAATAAATCAGTTTTACTAGAAACTGGAACTGCTAAAATGAAACAGTCTGAGGCTGTAAACACATTTTTGCAAATGCAGAATTTGGGGTAACCTACACTTTTTTTGGAAGTGCTTCGTGCCTTCTGTAAAGAAACAAACATCTCAGGAAAGTTCTCCTAGTATTTGATAACCCAAATGCTTACTAGGATATCACTCAAAGTAAGCTTCATGGTTTTGCCTGAGTAATCACGGACCCCTGAGACCTCAGTAAGACAGAAACAGTTCTAGCAACGCTGCACATACAGGAGAGACATGCACTGGAAATCTGCAACACATCCACCTCGGCGACCTGGCCATTCCTGAAGCTGCACCACAACTCAGATCCTCTTAAAAATGCAGGACAAGTGGTTGGGGATGGTGCTTTTCTCATTTTTGTTTCGCTTTAAGCAGAGACAAAGTGTGAATGAGATCCTCTAGAGAAACCTGAACAGGTCTATTACATGCCAGACCTTGAACAGAGGCAGCACACGTCCAAAGCTGACTCCCATCCCTACAGGTGCCTGCACTGATGCTGCAGTTATGCAAATGCAGACGCAAGCACGCAATTACAGACAGACACACACCGCTAACACAGCCCCTGGCTTGACTTGGTGATCAGGAAGGAAGTCTTCCAATGTTCCTATACAGGGACTGGAGCTCAGGAAATTAAAACTTATCTCCAGAGTCGCTTCTCTGCGCAGGAATGTTCCCCCTTCCACAGATTAAGAATCTAATTCATTTTCCATTTCAACTCTCTTCCCTCCCCTCCAGTCCACAGACAGTCATTGCAAGATGCTCTGAGCACTTGCTCCTTTCAAAAACACCAAATCTGACCTTTTTTATTAATTAAAAAAAAACCCCCAAATTCTAATGCAACCAAAAAAAGATAGTAGGACTGATGGAGAAGAAAAAGGCCTTGTGCATGGATTAATTATTTACAGTGCAAAGTTGTGGTTTGCAGTGAGTAACTTGCAAAGGATGAGAGTTCTAAATGAAAAGATTTTTCAAAACAGCAAGCCCGTGATCAGACACAGATCTAATTAATTTGCATTTCAGGAAGAAATTATCTGCCTGTAATTGCAAAACTCTAAGTAAGACACTACAGTGAGAAAAAGTTATTCAACAAGTTTTCCTTGTATGCAATGTATATACATCCTTTCCACTGCTCACATCCTTTGACAATGTGAGGGGTTTTTCCCCCAACTCACCTAAAATACCCTGTTTGCACATAAATTCCCTAATTTTTTTTCTGACCTTAACAGTAACCTCACCATATTTTTGACTGCAGTTGTGTGAGTGGAAAACTATGCAAGATCATCAGCTGCTAAACAAATTTGTCCCACAATCATGGGGTGTGAGGGAACAGAAACAAAAAAACCCACAAACACCAGGGTAGGTTTATGGTCACTGACCTCAGCTAGCCCAGTTTAATTTGTACTTTTTCATTTGAACAGTTCTAGCATATATTTTAGCAGTCAACTGCATCTGTAAGATCTTTACAAAGTATTTTCTGACCAAACACAGTGTTATCCCTTGTCAATGTTCAGTACTTTAATATATTCATGAAATACACCTCTTCCTTCCTTACACTAGAGACTGATATTAAGCAGCCTCTGAAAAACAAAATAAAAACACCCAAAATCTTCTCTTAGCCAAGACACAGGGTACAGAATTTAAATCCAGAATACAGAATTTAAGTGGAAAACAGGGAAATTCAGTCTATACCCCTTAGATAACAGACCCTAGTACATGGCTGAAACGGCACAATCCCTGAGTAAACAGAGCTGTACAGCCCAGGCTGAGTTCAGCTTCAACCAACATTATATTATTTTTATTTCATATATTCACAAACAGGCAATTCCAAAGAAAATCTAAACCCTTCACTTCAAATTGTACAACAAAAGGAAACTGAAGGCCAACACCATATCACTGCTGATATAGGAATATTAAAAAGGAAGTTTATTCTAAACAATCATTATCCTGTCTTCCTGAGCACTTTTACACCAAGAAAACATTTAATCCAAAATCTCACACAAAATCCTCGCCTTGAAGATTCCTGTTATTTTCTGACATACCCTACCCAGAACCAAGCAAAACGGTTCTCATGCAGCGAAATGTTGGCCACATGAAAGCCTGTGGCAAAAGTCCAACTGACTTCAAGGGTCCTGGGTCTCACCCAGAGTGTCTGGTAAAAATGTCAGAACATTCCTCTTTGCAAATAGAAAAAAATTCACTTCCAGCAGAAACCAGTTAGTAGCCAGCAAAAGAACAACAACAAAACAAAAACAACCATACTTTGAGAACAGAGAAGGTTTTACTTCAGCCACGTTTGAATTGAAAATTCAGGCCAGCTCTTACTTTTCACATAAACTGGTTGCCTTTTCCTACAATTTATTATCTCCATACATGCCACCATACAGCATATGGTCCTTTATGCTCCCAAGCATGAAAGTCTGGTGTGCCTGTGGCCACCTGTTACAGATTTTCCATTATGAGAAAAAGAACAGGAACCAAAAATAAAGAATAACTACGCTGAGGTAACACTATATGACCCTACCCTGAGAAAAAGGCTGTCATTTGACATAAGCTTCTGAGAAGGAATTCCAGCAACAAACTCGAGGCAAATCCTCAGACAGTCCTCCATTTGTGGAGCTGTCTGCCAAGCAGGCTCCTATTGATAACACAGAAACTATTCAAGGAAGAAGACAACTCCAAGCAATCAGGGCACTGAGTGCTGGGCCTGAAAGATGCGTTTATAGCACTGCCCTAAAAATACAAAACAATAACTTCCACCCACACAAATGAGCAAGGTGAGAGCTTCTTTTCAGCTGAGCCACTGGATTTGTAGAGGTAGAGCCTGGAGGTCTTGCTGTGCTCTGCTGATGGAGGGAAGTGGTGAAAAAAGAATCAATTTATACACCTTTTGCTGTACATGTAAACAGGGATGTACCCTAAAAGTTTAAAGGTCTAATTTTATGCAGCTAGAGGAAGATCAAATAGAATTTGGTACCAGTCAGAATGACACAGTAAAGCAAGCCAAACTTTTTAAATCAGTGATGTCTCGTGGGATTGAACCAAAGAAAACCAACAAAACCTCACACACAGGGCAGGACCTAACCCAGGTTTGACACCCTGTGAATGTAAGAGCAGATGAGTCATATAGGCTACGTAGCTTCCAGAGAAGTTAGTAGAGCAAACAGCAAAGGAATAGCCCTGAGAAAGAATCTGAACTGCAAAAACTGGATGTGAAGCCATGCTCTGCTGTTACCTGCCATTAGACAGTGCAGACTGCCACGCAGCATGAGTAGTAGTATAACAAGCCCATCCTCAAAAGCTGGGGGCACATGATGCAAAGAAATTCACTGAAAAAACAAGTTGCAGTATGTGAATTGGGGTTTAGCCACAGCCAGCTGACACAGCATCAAATGTGACCTGTCCTTGTCTGCAGCTCTGTCAGTTTGGAAGGAAGAGTCAAGTTAGTGACCTAAATTGCTAATGAAGACAAGGCCTTATCTGGACAAAGTCTGTCTACAGCACTGCCAGCAGAAAGTCTGACTTGAGCATATCACAAATCCTTATGCAAGACTTCATTTAGCAAGGACAGCTTTGGCTTAGATGTTGGCTTGCCTCTACATACCATGGAGATATTCCAAAACTACCATTTACTGTAACTTCCCCTTCCAAAGGTCTTCAGCTGGTGTGTTAGTGAGCCTGGGTGAGTCCTACCTGAGCCTCAGCCCTGCAGCCTGCTGTGCCCAGCCAGTCGTGATGGGACAAGCCATCCCTGTGTGCCGGGAATACAATGGGATTCTGCTCCAATTACGTGTTCCCGAAGCCTCTCCGAATTCCGTTACACCCATTCCTCGCCCAACCCATAGGAAAGCCAAAGCTCACCATTCCAGCTGCAGAGCCCCTCAGCAAAGTGGACAGCAAAGAGCATTTTCATTTCGCCACTCGGCAGGGTTTTACCCTCACGCCTGCACAGCTCCCCACCAGCCACAGAAACACGTTCGTATCCTAATGCCGGCACACTCTAGCTCTGTCTTTTGGCAAAGGAGTACGGAAATCCCGATTTATCTGTAAAATCAGAGCCACACCCCATTTGCATCAGTTCATTCTGGCACCATATGAGCTTGTATATATCCATGTTTCGCTTACTTCCCTCCAGCAAGCACCCTGGACTTGAGCAATCTCAAAGATCTAAGGTGCTAAGCCTCCGCTCCCATTAACATTCAAGAGGAATTCAGGCTTCGGTCCACTAAGAGCTTTTAAAAAGAAAAAAAATCACATCTAAATTAATTTGCCAGCAAGTCTTTTCCTGGCTAAGGACGGGTGAAAGCTACATTTCCAGAAATTCTGTCTTTCTGTGCAAATCAAAAATCAATTCCATGCTGACTTTAAGGGAGGAAAAAATACAGACACAGAAATGCGGGAATAACTTTAGCGTGGGGAAACTTTAAAAAGGCACCATAGACCACCCCCTAAAGCTACAACTCTTCTGCACAACCCAGGTGCACACTAGTCCACCATTTAAAAGCAGCCTGAGACTTTCCATTAAAAATAAAAAATAAAAAAGGAGACAAGCATTTGAACCCGCTTTGTCATGCTGCAGGCACTGCTGCTGACCCAAAGAAACACGATGGGTTTGGCTCCCCAGAGAGATCCCAGAGCCCAGACACTTGAGCTCCACAGCTGAAGAGCTGTTTTGCTCTTTAACTGCACAAAACTGATGTCCAAGGCATAACCAATTACACATTTGAGATGGCTTCACTACACATACCTGTGGAGATGCACAGGCTTTAGGTTAGAACAACACACCTACATCTCACTGCCCTGAGAAGAAAGTGAAAGCCAACAGCAGCAGAGTATGGAAGAGGCTTCTCTCTCAGAAAACAAACTGAAAGACACCAGCAGAGTACAATACCACTGAAAAATGCCTTGGTGAAGTCCTTGGATATTTTAAGGGTGAGCTCCATTTTATCATCTCCAATGCAGAGACTTATTTTTAAGGTATCCCACTAATTCATCTTCTCTCACTGTTATTTTTAAACCACAGTTTTAATGCCAGCAAAGAGGAACATTCTTTAAAACGGTCATCATCCTCACAAAGAGTGCAGGAGCGTTTTACATGTTGAACACATGTGTAAGAACCAAAAACCTGGCAACAGATTCTTCGTCTTTTTTTGTTACGTTCTCTACCAGTTGATTAAGCATCTCTGACAGGACAATTCTGAAGGAACAGAGACTTGCAAAACGTCATTCGTTACCCAAACAATAAATCTTGGTGCTTGAGGAGCTCATTCTACGCTTACTTTTTTTTTTTTATTTAGAAAACACTGGATTCAGAGAAAATACACAAACCACTCTAAAGTTAGCAGCTGTTAGAAGTAGAGGGTGCAACACTTTCTTCAGCAACAAAAGCTTGGCTTTTCAGTCTGGCATCCGAGTAGCTTGTGAAGACCCTTCAGCTCCAAGAGTGTCAGGAAAACCAGTGCAACCAGGATGCATTAAATTAAATTGTCAATAACATGTAGGATAGCCATGTTTAGAAAGCTTTCAGGTGGAAATGTGATATATGGCCAGCTCAAGACCTGTACTGGCTTATCAGAGCTATCTACGTTTCTTGCCTTTCTTATCTACCTCTACTTAAACAGCAAAACCCCAACAACTCCGTTTGTTTAAAATAAAATTTCAAGAAACTTCAGTGTTCATTAGGGTGCCCCTAGAACATTTGATACACGGCCCTGCTTTTGGAGGAAGAAATTTCATACCTATGCTTAAAAATAAAAAGGACTAGCACTTGAACGTGACACAGTCATTTAATAGATTTTCCCGTACTAAGTGTTCTACAGATTTGGAAGAGAAATAGAGACAACCACTTCAGAGTTAAACGTCAGGAAGTTCAGCAGAGTTGCAACTGCTGTTTTCTAGGTCTCTCAGTCAGAGAATCAGGCTATTAATTTTTATTTATTCATTTTCCCTCCAAAGCACACAGGCTATGAACTGGACCTCCAGATACCCAAATACAAACTTCTTAAGTAAAATTACTGCATAGACAGAAGCTTTGCAAGCTCTGACCAAGACTAGAGAACAAATAACAGCAAAGGCACTCTGCAAGAGGCAGAACTCGCAAGTTTTCCAGGGCTCACATTTAGAGTGAACATCAGCAACCTGGCCAAGTTCACTGGGGTATCATTTTTGCAAACGGGCTCTGTCTCCCAACAAAAAAGAAAAAAACCAGCAACAGACGATCGGAATTTTAATGTTTTAGCCCATACTCGTGTCTCCCAGGCAAGTTGATACTAGGGGTCACTTCCCATGTACGGAGAAAACAATCTTCACGGATAATAATGATAAAACCTTATGGAATGCAGCAACAACCAAAAAATGTATTCTCAGATGACTACATTAGGGCCAAGTCAATATTAGTCCCACTTCACCCACGCACTGCATAGTCTAAAAATGCTGTCAGCCCGATAAGAATTTCCTGATTCACTTAAAA
>VYZP01025125.1:0-13262 GCA_013400635.1 Hypocryptadius cinnamomeus
CGCACTGAGCTCACGCTGCCAGCAGATGTGAGGGTGCTGCTTACTCAGCTTATGAACGCTTCCCAGAGCTGCTCTGCTGCCTCAGGCTGCATTAAATTAATCCCAGCAAAGGCAAGGTTTATTTGCTTCTCCAACAGTTTCAACAAAATACTGATGGCGCAGCTCTGAGCAAGGCTAAGGCTAAGTGAGCGCTGGAGACAGCCTTGGAAAAGCCAGAGCTCGGCTGGAATGCTCTTTCAAGTCCACATTACCTACAGGGTATTCACCTCAGAAAATGCACTTACCCTTTACAAGATACTGCTGTTTGCTCTTCAAATGTTTACACAGAGAAAACTGTTACTAACAGTGCATATATACATTTAAGTCAAGGACACAGAGGTAGCCAGTGAGGGTAATAAAATCAAACAAAGGGCAAGCTATGGAACCTCTTTCCCAAAGCTCTAAACTAGAAAGACAACAATTTTTTTCAGCAGAAATTCTTTTTAAGATGCCTGCCATTCTCACAAATTCAACTTTTGCATGGTTGATTTTGGTTTAGATTTTTGTGATCATAAAATCAAACCTAAATTAACAAAGGCAGATCAACTTAGCTTCCATTTTCAATACCTTACCTAGAAGAAATGTCTTGTTCTACATTGGGAAAGTGAAGTTTTTCTGTCTGTTCTGAAAGCCAGACCCATGGTGTTACTAAACTCATTCTTTTCCCCCTTTCACCTGCCTAGTGAGTAAAAAAACTGATACAAATTGAGTTTTACACACTGCTTTCCTGTTTTCTGCCTACCAGATTGCACATGCTGAAATACCTTACATATCTACACGACATCAAAATTCTAACAGGCACATTAAAAAGCTAGCACAGCAATAAGTTGAATATTTTTAATATAATACAATTTAATTAGCTAAAACACAATTTTTGTTGGACAGCCAGAATCAGCAGCACAGGA
This sequence comes from Hypocryptadius cinnamomeus, assembly GCA_013400635.1. Classification (NCBI taxonomy): domain Eukaryota; kingdom Metazoa; phylum Chordata; class Aves; order Passeriformes; family Zosteropidae; genus Hypocryptadius; species Hypocryptadius cinnamomeus. The sequence goes on from VYZP01025125.1 coordinate 945, forward strand.
AAGAAATACGAAGAACTTACAACAATGAAATGCTTAGAAATAACCTATGTATTACGGAAGGTGAAATCTGATATTTCAACCTGCAGGTATTGCATGTGAGAAGGAACTTCTCTTCAGCAACATTTATTCCACATATGCTGATAATGGCATTACTGCCATTAATGCCAATGCTAAACTGTAGGCTAGGCAATAATAAAAAAGTTTGTCTGCTCCTGGTGCAGCAGAGAAGGAAAGAAATATGGAAATTTCTATACTCAACTTTTATTTTATTTATGTACACATGGATTTTCTACACCCAAGCTACACAAAATATGTGTTTGAACCATATCTAACAGTGCAATATAGAACTTGTACAGTATTTTGAGTTTTAGGAATTTTCAGCTTCCTGAATTGTACTTCTTTTTTTGGGTTCAGCCTTGACCTGCATTTGCAGCTTTTCCATGGCCATTTATAAAAATTATTCTCATGGAGTAAAAATTTATGAAGGGCACCCTGTGAGTGACACAGACTCTGAAGAGCTGACACGTGGGAAGAAATGGAACTGTAAGTTTTGTCTGCAAGATAACCGAAGGGAAAATATTTTCAATCTTTTAAATAATAATCTTCAGTGATGAAGATACAAAACAGTCATGTTTATTCGTAAATAAAGAATTTTTCAGTGAGTACTTTTTTTTTATATTAAGAAAACCCCATCTTACCTGTCCTTGAAATATCCACTAACTCAAACCAGCAGATTATTCAGAAACCTGTTGGAAGCCATTACCTTTAAATTCTTTAAGTTTCAACAGAAAAAAATATTCTACAGGTTAACTGGAACCTAATTATTTCTTCTTTTATTTCTGATTCTGCCAAGCATGCTTTTCAACTAACACACTCAGCTTTACATTCAGCCTCAAGGAACTGCTCATTACAATCTTTGCCAGCCTGAGCTTCCTGATATTTATGACTTTGTATAATTATTTTCTCAGAAATACAGCAGTAAAAAAGTTTTTAAGCTAGAGAAATGAACTATTTACAGCTGGAACAAATCTGACAGATTCTACTTCCTCCACCAACACTTGTTTGTTATAGTCCCACAGTCATGACTTTGTCACAGAGGACCTCAGCAGGGTTTAATGGGAATGTCAAGTGTTGGTACTCAAGCCTTGTGGCAGAAGCAGTGAGAGCGAATGGAGGACAAAGCAACAAGACAGTGTTGTCTTATTTTCCCTTCTCCCAAATGCAAATTAGTATAAGGAAGAAGAGTTAGGCTTAAGTTATCAAGACACAGGAAATTCAATTCATGAACGGTAACAGAAACATGGGAGAATTTCATCACTTCTCCCTGTAGATTGCCTCTAGAAGTAACCAACTCCTGAGTTCTAATACTGTACACCACCTCTTTTCAATCATTATTCTGAAATACCAGCTCTGAACTTCCTTTAAAAAATGCTACTGTAGTCAGTTCAGTAGCTGAAAGTGTTGTATGGAAGCTCCTGACATTCTGCACCCTTGGGAAAGCTGGCACAGGACCCAGCAGGAGAGCTCAGGAATGAAACGGAGCCCAAGGCAACGGAGGGTCGGTCAGAAACCTCAAAGGCCTTCTAAAGCCACTTGACTTTGACTCCAGGCTCTTCATGCTCCTTTTTGAACTTCCTTGAATATTTAAAAATGCCATATACTATAATTTCCTTTTTTGTTTCTTCATTAACCTCTACAGAAGAACACCTCTAACAACAAAACATCAGAACATAAAATATTTCTTTCCATGCAGGACTAGGCTCAAATACTGGTTTCCCCCAATACTGCATCCCCATCAGTGGTGAGTTGCAGATGCTTGAGTAACAGATTTAATAGAATTATTGTTTTCCTAATACAAAGAGTTAGACTTCTGGCAGACAGAAACTGTGGTTTGAAAGCGTTTGCATCTGGACTTACGTATTTAGTAGCCATTGACAGACCTATTCTTCAGTTATTTATTTCCTTTAGGAAATAGTTTGTACCAGTATATTGCACCATCTCATCATGCTAGAAGGAAAAAAAAAAAAACCAGGCTGAGATTTTCCAATTCACTAAGCTGGCAATTTTTTTCAGAGCTTCTCCAGAACAATGCCTCAATTAAGCAAAATGATAAATCAGTCTCCATTTAATGGGAGTGAGAGAATAGACACAAAAATCATTTTCTGACAGCCATCTCAGAAAACATGCAATCTTTAAACATTACATTCTAATTAGAAATGATAACTAAAAAGGAGCCATGGAATTTTTCTTGATTTTCACATGCTGGTTGTCAAAACACAAGAAAAGCTTAGAAAACGTGCTTTTGCTTTCTATGTCCATATTGAACCCTTAAGGCTTTTGCTCTTTAAACTGCTTAATCTGGCCAAATGAAAAAAAAATCTTCTTTCCCAAACCATTTCCAAGAGAAAAATTGCACAAGCTCCTCCTTGAACAAAGCTTTTTGAAAAATGTTACTGTGATTGTTACTCCAACGAAAAAGAATCTCACCAATTTACCAGGAAGTAGCCAGATAATAAATCATTCATCACATTGCTTTGCAACAGCCATTCCATATATTAAAATTTTAGGGTTTGTAAGGCAATCTCTAGTACAGCAGAGGATGAGCAGATAATGAAGAAAAGAAGGTCTTCATCGTAGTTCTATGGCTGCTCTCCCCCTTTCTATAAAAGCAAATTTACAGAAAAACACACAAAAACCAAACAAAACAAAAACCCAAATACAACTAGCTCAGCTATGAAGTACAACGGTCTAATGAATGCTTCACACAGCAGAATCATCTAAAATATTCCTGGTGGTCTTCCAGAAGAGAGAGGAAACAAAGGAAAGGAAAAGAAAGTTTAAGAAAAATTGATGACATCTTCCATGAAAAAAAATTTCATTTCTCTCAACTGAATAATTGATAGGAATGTGATTTTTTATTGAAGATATGACATTCAAATACATACACTTATTATGGGCTGGTTTAACTACCAGACAAGAGGTGAGGACTACCAAAAATTCTTAATCTCATAGTAGCCTAGAATTTTGAGTATTAGAGTTGATAGAATTACTACAACATCTCTCTAAAATTCCCTCAGCTCTAGAGCTAATTCAGAACAATAACTGTCACTATTCTTTCATGCCAGGACCTTTCCCCCTGTTCCCTTCTAGTACATCCTATTGATTTTCTTAGTGCTTTTCCATCAACAATACAACTGTTTGTATCCTCAGCTTCTTTGTGATGTAGATGAGTAGCAGTCTCAAAACCAATGTGCTTCACAGATACTCCCTTAGAACAGGTGTAATTAATTTTCAAACACTCTGGACAAATCTTGAAGCGAGTTCCTCAGAAGACACTAGCTAATTTAAAGGAAAGAAAGAAAATCCTTCCCACACTTTCTCAGGGTTTAACCTTAATTTTAAAACCCTTGCTTTTTCTCTTCAAATCTAGTGCAAGCAAAAAAGAAAAGAGGGCAGTTCATCAGCTGCCTTCCTGGACACATAAAGAGTTATTTGAAAGCTTTATCAACATTTTGCAAGAGACTTCTCTTTAAAATCCAAGTTCCCACCACTTCCTTTGTGGTTCCACTCAAACTGTGGGCAATAGCATTAATTAAAACCAGTCAGCCAGATTCAGAGTATGCGCTCTGTTTGTTGTTTTAAATCATTGAATATCAATTACCTTATTATTTTGTGATTAGCATGAAACATATGCATCTATGTCTTGTGGCTTTTGGCAGTGATTTAAAAAAAAATTCAGCAACTTTGCATAAGGCTGTAAACCAGCATGTTTCCAGGCATTTTTAGCGCTGACTAGAGCCATTCTCAATCTGCTCACCAGCACGAAGTTAATTAGGAGAGGCATGAAGCTTATGGCCGGGTGCAGAAATCAGCAATGGAGCAAAATTATCCTTTTTTTGGCATCAGTCAGTAACTGCCACTGTGTCTACATGATTTTTTTTAAAAATGCTTTTACTGTTAAGTATCAGTTTAAGCTTTAACTTTGTACCTTATCCAATTTTCTAAATCCTTCAATGAATGTAAATTGATGAACACATGAAAACGTAGGGAACTAATTATGTGAAGCTCGGGGAGGTACAATAATGTACTAATTTCCAGAAAATCCAGTTTCAGACATGGGATTCCTTTATCAGCAGTTCATTTTTGACCACAGTGCAACTGGCCATTTTATTCACAGAATGCCAAGCCAAGCTTGTGCTCCAACACAAACCCCTTAGCAGAATATACATGTAAAAGGGAAACTCCCTGAAAGCATCATTACAGTCCACACAGGGAAAAAATCACTGCAGCCTTGGAAAAGTGGGTTTTATCAAGGCCCTATCTATTTTTCTTGTTACAAGATCAGAGTGAAAGCAGACAAAAATTATGAAAGAGACATAGATAGGAAAATCTTCCTACAAGTGTCCCTAGTAATACATTTTGCTCCTTATATCATATTAGATAATGGATTTATTAGAAAAGAGCACGCATTAAACAAACAAACAATAATCTAGGACTAGATGAAATTCAAACTCCTTTGTTTTAATTCATTTTTGCAAAGAATATATTTCCTTGGCTAGGTCACCTTTTACAGTAAAAGGACCTCTCAGCTATATAATAAAGCATTTGTTACCCCTGCTATGCCTCAAAATGTGCGCATACATTAGTTTTTCAATTTAGTTTTTCTGCTTTTGAAATAACTCCCAAGCATCCCCCTCTTTACTGTATTTGTTTGTAGTGTGTAGAAGTCCTGCAGGGTGTGAACTGGATTCCCTTCAGGTGAAGCCAAGACAGAAGACAAGGTCCTGGAGGGGAGCTAAGCTCATTCAGGTCAAACATCTGGACCAGACCTCGTTTAAAGTAGAAGCCCCAAAAGCCCCAAACAGCTGATGCTGGGGCCTTACCCCAACCCTTTCACTACTATTGCAATGAGTGTCTGTCAACATCAATATAAACTGAGTCTTGTTCTGTGTCCTCTGGTTTATGCTAGCAGAGTTCCACCAGAGAAAGCTGAATCTCATCTCCAATACAGTTCTCATACACCAAAGAGACAACATTAGCTGGGTGCACGAGGGCACATGGAAGGATGGAGTAACAGGAGCTCAGATGCTTTCAACAGGAGGAAGATTGGGATATTCCAAGTCATCCCCTTTGTTTTCCCTTTTACAAAAGAAACATTACAATAGCTCTTTTTCAGAAACTGCTATTGTCTCTTACAACACTGACATATGTTTTTATTCAGAGTACTTCTTTAGGAAGTGCCATGAGCTTATCACATTCAAAAAAAGACCATTTTGTTAAGTGAACCTTTCTCTGATTGTTTAACCCTCAAAACAGTCTCTGAAAGAGGAACCACACTCTTTGGAACATTGATTCCAAAAGACACAGAGTACTAAACACCAAAAGCCAGGAGACTTAAGATGGACTCCCAGTCTCCCAAAGCAAAATATGTTCAGCACACTGACATCTCTTGCATCAACCACTACGTGTGCACTTCAAAGCACAAAGCAGGACTTGGGACTTTGAAACTAGACACAAGATCAGACAGAATCACCAGGTCATTTCAAAACTTCATAATTACAGCATTCCATCATGTCAAATTCGCATTAAAACATAATTAGAACATTAACATTGTGCTAGATAAATACAAAAGATGAATTTTATAACGGGGACATCAATCAAATATTGGTAGGTCTGGCCTCAACTTTTTCTCTACTTCGAAGAAGATTTAAAGACAGTAAGGATATCACAAGCAAAAACCCCAAAATGTTACCCACATGCAGGAACTAAGTCCTACAAAACATGTAGATTTCCAAAAGTAAAGAAATGTTACCAATAAAGCAGATAAATACTGAAGAGTAGAGACGGCAAAAGGAATCAGAATTTAGAGTTAAAAATTATATTAAACCCCACTATCTTCACCGTGTCTTGTTTGTGGCAAAAACATGCATATCTCTGATAAACTTTTGCAAAGAAATACAAATAATTTCTCCTCTTTTATTCATTATTCAAACAAGAGATGCTTGAAGAACTCCAGATTTGGCAACAAGATGAACACACAGAGGAAGCTGCTGCATTTTTCTAAATTCAGAATTAACACTAGAAGAAATTTGAAGAAGAACAAATCAAATAGGGAAACATCCCTGAAACAATGAGAACTCTGGAATCCAGTGAAACTTTGGGTTCTAACGAAAACACCTTGATATCGCTAATTCTTCTGAAGGTAGAGACTAAAAAAAATCATGTACACTCAAGACAATAATATATGATTCACGACTGACTAAACAGAATGAAAATGCACCATATTTACCACCATAGTTACCAACTCCAGCAGTAATGTTTCCTTATAAACATGATAGAAATGCAAAGATTAACATGATTTGAGTACTGCACAAATACTGCATCAATTACATTATAAGTATACCCAAAATACCAAACAAGCATGCCCATTATTGATCACAGAAAAATCACATTAGACTGCCACCATTTCTGTGCATATGAGGGATTTTTAAAAATATTTTCCCCTTATTTATTCTTTTGTTTTAAAACAATTTTTTTACAGTGGTCAAGCAAAAGGAAGGATTCAAATGCTAGCTGGTAAGTCATAAAAAGTTTTTATACTACATTCTTGGCCTGCCCTATCCAGACTCTGATTTTACTAGGTAGTTCCTACTTTGTAGCAATCATTTTATGTTCAGGAAGGAGCTGTCATACTATAGCTACTTTTACATAAGCTTAAATTCTATATGAAGACAATAACAAATAAGGTAGTGGAAAGCATGGGTGAGTTTTAGAAAGACTAACAATACTCTTCTGTTCTGTGTTGGCTTTGCTCCACTAATTGGCTGAATTGTGCAGGATTGCTGGGAAGATTAATTGAGGCTAATGAACTGAGGTGCCTGCAAAGGGCAGGAAAAGCCCAACTCTCCAAGGCTGGTCACAGGGGCTGCTTTCAAAGCAAGAGATATATACAAATAACCCTAAGTTAGGAACAGGAACTTGTCACAAGGCGCGACAACAACCAAATTCACAAAATGCCACTCCTTATCTCTACGTGCTTTTCCAAACCTAAAACAAATGTTGACAAAAATAATAATTAAAAAAATCTAAGCAAAACCAACCAACTTGCTCTCAATTTAGTCTTAGTCATTTAGCCACCTGCCAGCTGAAGCTGTTCATCCATTTAGACCCATGAGATGTCCTCAGATGATATAGTAAATATCTGCTTGGGAGTCCTGGCTGCCAGTGGCCTGGTGGCTGTGAGGACCACGGCTGGAACATGTGCCACCTCTCCAGAGCAGAGAGCCAGACTTCCCAAAGGCTCTTGTCAGCCCTGCAGGCTGAGGCGAAACAGCCTGCCTGAAGTTCTGCTAATCAATTAGCAAGCCCAGAGAGGGAATGGCTCAAAGGGAAGGGTGGGGAGCAGCAGGACAAAGCTGTCTCTTGCCCTGGAAGAGCTCTCCATGTGTCTCCATGCCTTGAGCATTGTTGTGCCACCGAAGAACCGCACTAATCAATGTTCAGGGCTGCTTTAAACACAGAAATACAGAGCTGGCTATTCACTGGTGATTTACCACCAGGCCCAACACGAAACAAGCTGGCCCTTTGGAAGCTGCCACCAAGAGACAGGAGAATGGGAGGTGGCACCTCCGTGTGACAGCCGCGCAAGGGCGGCGCGGGCCACCGCCCCACGGAGCGTTTGGATTAGCAGAATTGTATAATTGCTGAGAATACGGAAAATTAAAGCTCATGCAGTCATGAATGCTGCCATTATGTGCACATAGCGTTCTAAGTGTCATTTAGAAGTGCCTGCAGCCAAGGCTATAAATTAAGATATCCACACCTCCTTCTGAAGGCTGTGGATGTTTTAGAGCAGTGGGTCCTTACACAGAGGTAAATAAAACCAGTTGTCCATGTTTCTATGGCTCTAGATGTATTCTATAAGCTCTTTTCATTTAACCCTGAGAAGTTTCAAAAGCACCTTTCATTGACAAGGGAATTTCTATTTAAAACTTTAACCAAAATTATCTCAGTTGTCTCTGAAACCCTTTCTCTGGTCATACACTTCTATCCCAGAGCATATATGACAATGTAGTACCTTCTCAACAAATCCAGTCCTCTTAAAGATTACTCAAGAAGAGGGACAAAAAGCACTCTGACCTCAAAGACTCTGAAATTCTAATTTCTTATTTTTCCTCATGAATGCTAGAAATAACAATTACACATTTCTATTATTACAGGGCAGTTAGTACTTAAATTTTATGTTGAGATACACAGATAACTTAAAAGCAAAAAACACTACTACAGCACACCCCACATTTAGGGTCCTATTGCATAAGATACAAATTATTAGCATGTAAACAAAAAGAACATAAATGACATGGCCAAATTCTTAACATACATCCATTGCTCAAAGAAGAAACAATGAGAAGCTGTTTCAGGAAGAAGAAGGAAATCGCTGCAACTCAAAATACAAAGACCATGACAGCAGCCAAAGGTCAGAAGTTTAAAAGTGTGCCAAAAAAGCTCTGACACCAGCCCAAAATAGGCATGCTGCAAAGTGCCATCTGTGCAATGTATGCAAATGTAAATGTTTTTGTGATCTGTCTGAAAACTCAAAAGAAATATAACCACAGCCTGTGGACAATTACACTTTGCTATTTCTAGGAAATTCAGGTGTGGGATCCCTATTCAAGGAGTGAGTCTTCACACTGGCTTGTATTTTGCTTTAAAGGATACGACCCCTCTGATAATTCTGCTTTGAATACAACACACACAGAATCTTCAGTGCCTTTGCTGGAAAAACACTGCAAAACCAGATGTAGCATTTGGCTGTACAGCATTAAGTCTACTAATATTACACTAACTGGATCTGCCTCAGTGTCTATTGAGTGTCCTTAAAATAAATTTAAAATTTTTAAGAAGTACTCTTCTTCCCAAATTCCACATCATTTGATCCAACGTTTTCATCCAATTAAACTACTCTGAGTTTTTGTATTCAGTCCTCACAATACATTTATTTTCACAAAGCTTTAGGGGAATACTTTATCATATATTTTAAATAAATGTGGCTTTAAAAAAATCTGAAAACTTTTCTAAGCAACAGCAATACATTTCAGAGCCTAATGAATTAATTCATGAATTTTCATTTAAAATTTTCTTTAAAGATATTTCACAAAAAAAAAGAGAAAGAAACACTGAAACCTCCTCTATGTTTTCTAAGTTTTACTCGAAAACACATTTTAAGTACACAGAAGTGTACATAAAGCATAATACACTGATTTTTTTTAATTGCACTGCTGCTCTATTGGCTGAGAGTCCTACAATTACAACATTAACCTAAGCACTAAGTTTCAGTGCAATGGCTGGCAATATTGTAATACTGTACTTCAACTGACTTGAAGATTTAAAATATTCCCCAAAGAAGGGATGTAGCTCAGAATTTAAGACCAAAGCAATTTAAATTTTATGGCATTTTTCTAAAATTACCCAAATTAAATATGAGAAAGCGAAAAAGTACGTCAAGGATTTGGCTATGAAAGTTACATCACAATTTACCAGTAAATCTTAATATATGCACCTACATATATATATATTCTTTTAAATACCTTAACCTACTTGTCAGGGGAAGCATAAAACAAGGTATAGCAATTAAAAAAGTAATAATAAACTTGAGTTACAGAAACTAGAAAAAATTATCTCTCTGGGGAACATCAAATTTAGGTCTTACAAAACCCTGGAAGAAAGGAGGACTGTAATCATTATATTTGAAAATTATATGGAATCTCAGAAAGTAAAAGCATTGAAGAACAGAAGCAGAGAAGCACCAAGTCTGAGGAAAAGTATGAACAAAATGAGGCATGTGGGTGGAATATATTCTGCACTGAGGTTAAAAAAACATATTCACTTTAACTATGAACTATAGGGGGAAAATTGGAATGAGCCTGGAAAATGTTCAACATATTCACAAGAAAAACTTGCATGAAGAAAAGATTGGTGATTCCAGGAGGATTACAGGCTTCAGGCAGCCATTAGTAAAATTATGAAGCATTCTAGATGAGGATTCATTAGCTACCATAGTACTTACTTGGTTCAGAAAGAGACTGGAAAGGACGCGAGTGTAAGATTCTCTACTACAACTGAATCTACAAATTGGAACCATAATGAGACAAAAGGCAGAGAGGATTATTTGGGTCAATTTGCAGTTGATGCAAATCTGGATGGAGTTACTCACTATGGTGTTTATTTAAATAATCTAGTTTTTGAATGATGGAAACAAAAAGAAAAAGGGAAGAAAACCAGAGCATGTCTCAGGCCTATCATGTATAAAGTACACAGACTTTGAAATCAGCCATGAAGAATGTGTATTAGTTACTCCAGTGACAGCAGTCTGAGGCTGAAAAAAAAGGCAAGAAGGAAAAGGATTACAAAGAGCCAAGAATCCATTGTTTAGCTAACTATGGAGCAATTTAAAAACAAGTGTCCTTTTCAAAACCAGATTACAGGATGAAGCATGAAAACAGAGGATAAAATTTACTAAATCTCTTGTAATGCTTGGAAATCAACGCTCCAGCCATAGGAAATCATGATGATTCAATCTAAGTTCTTCAAATAAAAAGATGTTTCGTTCACTTAATCTAGTTAAGTTACTCTGTAGGTGGTTCTATAGCTCCCTGCTGGAATTCAGGGTGCAGGACAGGAAACTTTACGCTGAAGCTTTGCATGCACACACTGTTTACTGATTTTTTAGAAAAAGAAGTCCTACAGCTAAATGCACATCAGTGTTGCAGAGATACTTGAACAGGAGTGGTCTGGTTCAGTTTTAGACCAAGCAGACCATGCCCACTGCATGGACCCCAGTGAGAAACAGGGCAGTGAGGCAGTTGCCAGCTCATGGTCTCTTTAATAACAGTTTAATTAAAAACTTAAAATTATCAGCAGTACTGCTGGTCCTTGAGAACAGAGAAAAATCTGGATAGTCCATGATTGGCCATCGCCCTTACTGGGAGTCTCTTTACTATTCTAAAATTTTAGAACTGTGATTTTTTTAAAGAACTGTGATTGCAGTCTCCCAGCTTCAGAACCATTATTAGTTCTTGAGTCAATGTCAGTAATTCATAAAAGCTGCAACTCAGACTTTATTACCTGGGCAGTCACGGGAGAAGCATTACAAAAGCTCTCACTGCAGGCCCATGCTTTGGTCACAAAACAATTCAGATGATTTTACTGATACTACTCTGAGGAGTAAGAGTTACAGGAAGACTGCTAACCCTGCCTGTAAATCAAGACTACCATAACATTTCTATCTGTAAGAAACACAGAAATAAATTAAACAATAAAAAATAATCTTTCAAAACCAGAACAAGAGCAGCTACTGGCCTTCCCTCATATCCTGCCAGCGTAAAGAATTCCTGCTCACAAGAAAAACAGTCCATGTTGGAAGCAAGCAGAGAGGCCTGTGGGAATGTGAAAAGTGTAAGGCTATTATTTCTAGGCTTTCATTGCCAGAAATGTGATCAGAGCTCCAGGAAGACGCAGAAACCAGAAGACAAGGCAATTTCAATGTTAACCACAAGAACGCCAGAAGTCCAGTTATGTACTGCTCTAGCTCTTGAAATTATATCAGTATTACCACAAAAGCCTTCATAAAACAGATAGATATTTAATTTTAGTACAAGAAAGGTTGTTTTGGCAAGGTAGCCAGTTATACAAAATGTATAGAATGAACTCAGTTATGTATCCAGAAAAAAAAAAACCAACTAATTTATTTGCTGGTTAATAAATGGATGACTTTTTTTTCATTTTCCTACCTGAACATTAGGAGAAAAATACCTTGAAAAGTACATATTTGAATTCATTATTGCATTCCCACTTCTAGTACTACCAGCAAAGATTTGGAGGGTGGGGAGGCAGACAGGTGGTACAGGGGGGAATTGTCCAAAGAATATCCTTAAAGAAACAGAAGTCTGGTCCACATACAGAGTTGGACTGTTTTAATAAATCACTTCAACTTCACATGTTGACACGTTTTAATGGCTCTACCACTGACTTGTATATTTTAACACGTGTCTGTAAATACACAGAAATAAGCCAAGCTGACACAGGCAGTTTGAAACCAGTACAAATATTCAGCTGGGATACTAAACTTATTAAGTCAGCTTCAAAACCTACTTTGAAAAGTAAACAAAGCTTAGCAAGTGCATATGCATGACTGTACAACACTTAAAAACTCCCCATGAGTCCAAATCCTAAATGTGCCAATCCAGCTAGGGTGCAGCTTTTCCAAAAAAAAAAAAAAAAAAAAAAAAGGATTTTTTGGTTTTTTTTTGTTTTTGGGTG